>APFE030292828.1:8662-103556 GCA_000404065.3 Pinus taeda | reverse complement strand
CAACCTCCCCTCTAATTCGACCTCTTTCTCTATATAAATCATTTACAAATAGGATTGCATCATCCATCATCAAGAGAATTCGAATTTGCCATCAATGACACCTATTCTAACCATAAAAAAACCATTAATTAGAACTAGCTGTTAACTAGGAGTGCTAGTGACCTAATACAACTAGGAGTGTAACTCCTTATCATGATTACAAGAATCTTATCTAAGCATTTAAACATTATTTGACAACTTGCAACCTCAAGAAGTTGAATTTGATGAAGCCTCCCACGTGGTCATCTGACTGTTGAAGACAAACCCTAGAAATTAGGGAACATGTTTCCCTGTTTTTAGGTTTAGGATCCCTGAAAATAGCACGTGGGACATAGCCTTTATCTCCTCATCCATGACACATTTTTCGAAATTGAAGGAGGTTTTGTAGTCCAGGATTTCTAGAACAAAAATCTCTCTTGGTTGTTTAAAATACATCTCCAGCCGTCCAAAATCGATCCTTGAAGAAGACGTGTAAAACAGGAAATTTTGATTTTGAAAAACTGCACCTATAGCATTTTCGTAGCGTTTAGTCTTTCATTTCTCCCAGATCATAATGGATTTGAAGAAAGTAGAAGAGGTTTTTGTACTTCATTGGAAATATCATGTTGCTTGAGCTACAAGTGGAGCTTGCAGCTGATAGGGTAGGTAGGTAGGAAAATGCAAATAAGCTCAAGGTTGACTGAGCATTTTTCAGTAGATATAGATTTCTTTCTCCTATAGTGATCATCAAGCTTAAGCTCGAGGTGAAGGCCCAAGAAGCTTGAAGGGGATGGTTGTCAAGCAAATTTCCATTTGTCATAAAAGGATAAAGCACTGGACCTGCAAGTTCTTAGTGTACTACAGGAGCACACTATCCCAAGTGGAGCCACTATTATCACTTAAGAAAAAAATTTCAAATTCTTTTTCAAATCAGTTTCATTGTAAAGGTTAGGTGTTAGTCTGGGTTTAGTTTTTCCATGTTTGCTTTAATGTCTAGGTCCTAGGAGTCTTGTTGCCTTTGTTAAATATGGTCAAAAATCTTGTTTTACCCACCATTGGTCCCACATTTATTCAAAGTGTCATGTGTTAAGGTTGTTTCAAAAGTTACATGCATTTTGAAATCAACTAGGAGTTTTCGTAGCGCAAACTCACAAAAATACACTATGTGCGCTACGAAAACACCTAGACAGTTTTGTAACTAGGAGATTTCGTAGCGCAAAACACAAAGTTTACACTAGTTGCACTACGAAATCATGGATTTGTGCCAGATTTGGTCTAACTGTCTTTTCCATCAAAATTCGTTAATTTTTCTTCACCATGTGTCAGTCCTTGAACCATGCCTATCACATGCAGCCATTCATTCTCATTATTGGAGTCGTTAGGAGTCTTGGTATGCTTAGGTTGCAAGTTTCAAAAAGAGCCAAGTAGTCACAATTATGATTTAGGTTTGGGTTCATTCATGAGGAGCACATTGACAGATGTTCAATTTGAATTCTTTGAAGATCAAGCGAGGCAGATCTCAGTTTCAAATTCAAGTAAGGCAGTGTTCAAACCAATACAGTGCAGGTTTATCTTCAAGTTTCCTTGCAGGGATTTCATAGACATGTCTGAAGAAAGGAAAAATCACAGATCAGGCTAGTGTCTTAGACCGGAGCCTGAAGGCTTAGATGTTCTCACAAGGAATAGAGAGCTTGAAGAAGCATTCAAAAAATCACAGAAGAAGAAGGTTCAGATCAAGGAAGTGGTACAAGAGCAGTTTATTGATAAAACAGTCAAAAGAAGAGTAACTAGAAGTCAATTAGCCAAGGAAAGGGGAAGACAATAATTGTTGATGAAAGCCCAACTTCAAAGGGAAGTTTGAAAAATCTCCTCCACACCATCTACATAGAAGAGACTCCTCTGGTCCAAGCAGAGCTACTTGAAGCCAACAAGAACAAAACCAAAGGAGTTAAATCTTCGAAAAAGCTTCAATTTGATGACCAATTCTCAAAGTTTGTTTTCAAAGCCGAGAAGGCTTGTGACTAGGCATTTAAGAACATTACAAGAGGCAAAGCCAAAGGTAAAAGAGACAGATTGAGGACCTGTAAATTCATTTGAGCAAACTAGGAGGACAATCTCAACATAAAAGAACCGGGTTGTAAGTGATTGGAGCCTTAACACAATTTTGGTTAGAACATTACCTTTTCGAAGTTGTTTATGGATGAATTATGTCAAATATATGTGGCCTATTGGCATAAGATGAAGCTGTGAAGAAATCACAAGAAGAATATTTTTTTGAAAAAACTGTGTTTTTTTTATTCACACAGCAGTTTCGTAGCGCGCTAAGATGCTGCTTTAGCTGCATATTATGACTTGATGGACCAATTTTGAGAGACAAAAAGTAAATATTTGTGAAGAAGGATTTCTAAAAGGGAGTATTTAAAAGGTTTAAACATCCAGCAAGGGAAAAACAAGTAGCATAAGGTCGAAGACAGGAATAAAAATGAAACTCTAAAAAGGAGGAATTTTGTCTCCCAGTTTCTACTAGTCAACTTCTAGAAGAGTTTCTGAGCAGTGGAAAAATCCTCTCTGAAACTTGAAAGAGGTTTTCATTCCTACGATACTGAAGTACAAAAACCTCTTCTACTTTCTTCAAATCCATTATGATCTGGGAGAAATGAAAGACTAAACTTGCGCTACGAAACTGTTGTAGGTGCAGTTTTTCAAAATCAAAATTTCCTGTTTTACACGTCTTCTTCAATGATCGATTCTGGATAGATGGAGACGTATTTTAAAAGGCCAAGAGAGGTTTTTTGTGATAGACATCTTGGACTACAAAAACCTCCTTCCATTTCGAAAAATGTGTCATGGATGAGGAGATAAAGGCTCTGTCCCACGTGCTAGTTTCAGGGATCCTAAACCTAAAAACAGGGAAACATGTTCCCTAATTTCTAGGGTTTGTCTTTAGCAGTCAGATGACCACGTGGGAGGCTTCATCAAATTCGACTTCTTCAGGGTGCAAGTTGTCAAACAATGTTTTAAATGCTTAGATAATATTGTTGTAATCATGACAAGGAGTTACACTCCTAGTTGTATTAGGTCACTAGCACTCCTAGTTAATAGCTAGTTCTAATTAATGGTTTGTTTTATGGTTAGAATAGGTGTCACTGATGGAAAATTCGAATTCTCTTGATGATGGATGATGGAATCCTAATTGTAAATGATTTATATAGAGCAAGAGGTCGAATTAGAGGGGAGGTTGGAGACTTTTTGGCTCAGCTACTGGTTTATGCTATGAACTATAATCAGTAATGCAGAGAGGTTTTCTTGAACAGATCTTAGTTCTCATGGAGTTAATCCTTTCTTGATCTATATGTTATTTTCATAACTTGCAGTAGATCTTATTGTTAATACTTAGAATTCATAATCTTATGCTTTGACTTCCTTTAACAATAAGATGATTGTGTTTTATATTTGAACCACCAACACTAGATTACATTGTTATTGTTCAGAATTCACAACCATCTCCTCTGATTTCTTTTAGTGATGGAATGATTGTGTTGAGAAATAGATCTCATTGTTATTACTCAGAATTCATAATCTTATGCTCTGACTTCCTTTAGTAATGAGATGAATGTGTCTTTCCATAATCTTGTGAGTAAATCACCTTTGAACTATCAGCAGTAGATTTCATTACTATTACTCAGAATTCATAATCCTATGCTCTGACTTCCTTTAGTAATGAAATTATTGTGATGAACTATTTCCTTAAGTGAATTATCTTTGTTTGAAAACCTTATTTGCCTCGCTTTCATGTCAAGAAACCTTGCCACTGAATTTATTGACTTGTTGACTCCATAGCCCAATGTTAGCAAGCCTTCATCTTTTCAACCTACAAACACACAAACCCAAGATAGAGTTATCCATCTATATTATCATCAATCAATATCATTAATGCTTTGAGAGAGCCCTCTCAGGATGAGGAGGCTAAGCCTTAGCTAAAATATTAGTTTGAAATAGTTATACTAAGATAGTCTAATCAGTAGCCTATCAGGGACCTATTTTGGTGATAACAGTATCATCATCCAACTAATTTTTCCTTCACTACTACAAATTATATTTCAAGTGCTCAACAAGGTCTTCCAATCCTTCATATTCTTATTGTGTCATCTAAAAAAACTTCTTTCTTTAGTCCCTATTCTTGTACTAATCCTAATATTTCTTCAGGAATGTAATATTAATATTTTTCCAAGAATTCATATTATCCCTTCAAAGCCCCATCAACCACTAGAGTGTGAGTCCTTTAAGGTAGCAGGTATGAGATTCGACTTTTGTATGTAGGATAAATAATCACAGGGTTGGCCTAAAAGCATCAAAATAAAAGAGGGATGTGTTTATATTTCACTAGAAAAACCATTAAAATTTGGTAGGGCCAAGTGAGGAGTATTTTTCATCGTTGTGACATATTTGATGGAATAAATAGGGAACTTGAAAGTGTATTCTCTTGCTTCACACCTTTTTTGTTGGTATCCTCTCCAATATTGGTGTAAATTTGTCACCTGGTTGTTTTGCAAGTGAACTACCTCGGCCTTGACTTGTTGTCCTAAGAAAGTTGTAGCATTGTTTCTCATCTACTAAAGTGTTTATGCTTCCTTCAGGGAACATGCACTCTACCTGGATTGAGGATGTTTCTCTGATAGGAATATTCAATTCAATAGATTCTATGGTTGCATTTAGAATTCTATTATTTTCCAAAAAGCTAGTTGTAGAAGTAATTTAATTGGGTTGGTTAGATCCTTCTACTCCGATTAATCTTCTTGCACTATTAGTTTCTTGGGGATTTTTCATAGAATTACTAAATATTCCTTGATTATCCCTATTTATTCTCATGCTTATTTGGAAATAATGTAATTTTAAATAGAAACACAAACAAGTTGAAAATAAACATACTAGCTCAAAGAAAATATGATTTTAAATGAACACATTAGTTGGGAAGAGAAATAGTCACATAGGCTAAAGGGAAATGAATACTCAAGCTGAAAATAAATGTACTACTAACAAAAAAAATGATAGAGAAATAGGTTTCACTATTGAATGTTCCCTAGTAGTGGTTACAAAAATTATGGGTATTTTAATTACCTTTCTAATTACTCAAAAATACAAGTAAAACATTGTACATATAATTGTCAAACTAGGGTCTTATTTGGAACATGAAAACTACCATGCACTATATCCAACATGATGACCTATTGAGATATTGTTCTAGATACGGAGTTGTAGTAATGTGAATAAGAGATAATGATTACAAAACAGGAGTTTTAGAATAGTTCTTAACAAGGTCATCACTACTAGGAATGAAAAATTGGAAAGGAAATGAAACAATTTATTGTAGTAGCTAATTAACTAGAAATGAAGTTATAGGAAATGAAATAACTACTCTATTCAATCACACATTTTCATTCTACTTTGTAGCAATGAAACTTATTAACTAATTTGTAGGAAGGGAAATGTTAGTTAAGTTTCAATAAATAAAATTCTAGATAGGTTATAAAGAAATAAATACAAACTTTCTATTGGAAATTAAAGAAAACAACTCTTTCAAGGAATGTAAGGAAACTATGTGGTGACTTTTTCAATATGTAACTTTAAACATTTAATTCTACAGTTAAATGAAGATAGGAATTTGCCCAAAATTGAGCAGATAAACCAAACCAGAGTTATATTCTAGGATTACACAAACTACTATAAGAAATACAAATCACAAGTGAAAAGAGCTATTCAACCATAGTATAGATAGAGAGTAGATTTCATAAATAGGGAAAATTATGTTACAATACTAGGTTGTTAATTCTTGGAATTGTAACAATAAATTAATAGTGATACAACACAAAAATATTTAATAAAAAACCATATAACATACTAAATTTATACTAAGATATAATAATACCTGACTATGTAGGGTTCCTCACCTCCTTAGACAAGGTTCTAGGTGAAGCTAATAGTTGAAACCTAAAATTATATCCTCATAAACTATAAGAGATAAATTCACAAGAATGATGTAGCACTTTCATTAAATTATTAACATATAGAGTAGCAAAATTATAACAAATTTATTCTCCCATTCATGAATTGAGGATGGTTTTTATAGATTTCTACAACACGTTATCTTGGGAAAGAGTTGAGGATAGTCATATGATTCTCATCTGATTCTAAATCTTGTTTCCAATAGCTTGATTAAAATATACAAAAATTAAAATTATGGCATTACATCCAAATCAATTTATCAACATGATGACAAAACCACATGGTTTAGGCATTAAAGTAGTTGTGTTCAGCCAATGCACTTTAGTTTTCTCCTTTAACTAACTAACAACCTTTATCTACATAATTTTTTTCTTCCTCAAATAATAATGCCATCCAATTAGCCAATAATAGCCTTAACATCCAATAATAATAATTAGTGCAACAGCAATAGGAAATGACGGTATAATGCCTACATGTAACAACTATGACAATGTAAAGTGTTAGAGCAATAATGATGTTAGGGGTTACAACACTAGCAATTGAAGGTATTAGCAATGACAATGGTAGATGTTACAACAATGATGATAGGAAGTGTTACAATGATGGAAATGGTAGATGTTATAGCAATGGGAATGGTAGATGTTATACAAACATCCATGGTAGGTGTAAGAACAATATGACCACCTATAATAGCACATATGGAATAATGTCTCACGAAGTTTTCCATTAGTAAGAATAAAAATGTTATCTTCCCCTTACACACTCTAGTATAATCACTTAAATGGAGGAAGCATACGTTGCGAAAAATATATCACTACAAGAAAAGGTAGGCTCGAAGACAACTATTATGACGCGAAAAACTAGCCAAAAATTCACAAAATGGAGGTGGAAAATATGGCATTTGGGGTGCTAATTACTAAGCATCCAATAAATACAAATGCTATCACTTGTGTTAGGAACACTTTTCAGCACACTAGTAACTATAATTATATTGTGATGATTTCATTGCCAATTTTAAGTAACATTAATTTTATCAGATTTGTCTTGACTCACAAAAAATATAATCAAGCATGATCCATTACGGCTTAGTTATCCAATTGAAATTTCCCTCAAACATCCCATGGTTTGAAGGAAAAATAAGGGAAGATCTAATAAACTAGGATATGGCTTTTAATATATGGAACTATTCTATTTCATTAATGGCCATTAGCATATATTTACATCTTTTTAGAGAAACCTTATAGGAATTACCATTAAATGGCCATTCCCACCTCTTAACATATTTTCTTATGGGCATTGGCATTTTGAACACATTTCAAATTTCCTATTCACCACGATATTGGAAAAAATATTTTAACATAATTATGAGAAAACACAAAAATTGATATTTCTAATCACATTCCTGACTGGAGGAGGTGATGTAAGTTGATTAGAGCCAATAATATTATTGATCAATAATTAGATTATTGGTTTTTGAACTAATTGTTGACTAGTATTTCTAAGAATGTATCCTTATTCAATGCAATCTTATTTCTAAGAATGTATCCTTATTCAATGCAATCACCAAAGTCCATTTTTTTCTTAGTGATGAGTAGTTGGATTTGGTTGATTCCTATCCTCGGATAATTTGTGGTATTATCTCAAAACCAATACCAAAACCCTATCTAAAGGGGTTTTTGGTTCCATCGGAAATGTTATGGTTAATTAGGTGAAAAGTAAAATGGGAAATTTTTTCCGTACATGCTAATAATCCTGAAACTACCTAATATATTTACGTTATTTAGTTCTTTCCCAAGTGTCTAATATCCATATGGTTAAATCCACAAATGTAAAATGTGGCTACAAACATGGAGGGAAAAATAAGAATACAAATCTTAATTCTAATTTTAGATAAGAAATTATGACAAATAATGAAGAAAACCGTGATGATAGAAGCAAGGACAAGAAGATAAAGTCTCATTATAAAATTGAAATCATCTTACCCATTAATGCCCTAATATGTAGGATATTCATTTTTGGATGGCTCAAGAAGAAGCTTAAATTTATGTTGTTCTTACCAACCCTTTTTATGCACAAAATTAACATATAGTTTTTGGTAACCTTGTACCTGTACAAGGTGGAACTTGTATTATTCCTACTCAAGGGGTATCACATTGAATTGTGGCATTTATGTGTGTTATAAGGATGCTCACATCCAGTATAAGGATTATAATTAAGTTGTACCTAATACTATGACATATAGAAAGGAAACATCCACGTCCCAATCAAATGGACTCTTTCAAATAGAGAATCCATCCAAAGTTAAATCACATTTTCCTCCAAAGAAGCTTTACAAATATATAATTATAGTAATAATGCTTGATGTACTCAACAATTAGTATCATTGAATATTTATCTTAGGTACCTTGAACCATGTGTGCACTAATATTCCTTCAAATTTATCCCACATAATGATAGGAATTATTCAATGCTATTTGGTAAATTAATCCTTTGGATGGTTAACCTCTTGTGTTCTATCTTGGCTCTACTAAGCCTCAACTTCCTTATCACACCACTTTTTAGATTTAAATATCTTCATGCAACATTAATAATTTTAGTTGTGTGGTGGATGAGGAGGGCTCTACATTTTTATGTCATTGTCATGCTGGAAATACTTGGCTTGTCTTAAGTTCACATCTTATGTCTCATTGTAGAAATCCTTTCATGGATGATGTTTTAATCCACATGGAATTATTGCTACCGCTATAGTAGAATCAGGTGGTAGAAGTGATCATTGGTCATCTTAAATTTAATATCATATTGGGGAAATTTTGCATACATGTGATGAATGTTTTCATATCTTAAAGTCCCTCATCAAGGTAATATAATCACTATTGATTATATTAACTTGTATGTTTGATTCTTGTTCTAGACATATGATGAATGTTCAATATGTGGGTTATTAATCTATCTCATCTAAATTTTTTGGTGTTGGGTTATTGAAAGATGCATTTCTTATGCGTTTTTGAAATTCCCTCCATTAGTTTGTTGCATCACCTTTTCACTTTGTTGATGGTGTTGGACCCACCAACATTCAAGGGATCCCGAGGGTATGAAGTCCCAAATAGACCTCACAAAGTTTGGTGTAGGAGTCCCATCTGGTATGATGGCCAGGTTGAGATTGTCTTAAATTTTTACCTTAGTTTGTGCTTGTCAGCACAAGAGAGTGGTATTCTTTGTCTTAGAACAATGAGGTTCGCATGCCTGGTGAGTGCTATTGTTACTTGTGTCAAGGTTCTTTCACAACAGAGAGAGAGGCTGGGAGTGAGTCTCCAGTCGGAAAGGAGGAAGTTCCAACTCTGGCAGAGCCACACAACACAACTACTAGACATGCACAACTTCCAAAGGAAAAATCCACATAGATGCATCAGTCACAACACACAAGGGAAGATAGTACATACAACACCCATCAAGATAGTTCGTGCAAGTGTAACAGTCGTTATAACAAGCTTACCTAAAAGGTTTTTTCTGATGTCCAGGGAGGTAACCAACACAAGCATGATAGTGTTAACAACTTATACAACACATTTTCATAAATATATGTATTAGAATAGTTGAATGAGTTCAATTGTTTAACACAAGTTAAAGCAACATGTATTACAAGTGTCCAATATTAATCTTACAAACAGTTACAACACATGTGTGAGAACCTGTTGGCTTGTTATCAGGCTTCTGAATTAAGTGAAAGTTCCAAGGCACACCCATACTCCATACATCACTAACCCCATGGGCTGGGCACTTGGAGCCACTACTCACTCCTAAAAAAATGAGTACAAACTCTCAAGGCTATGTGGGAGGAGCCAAGGTGAAAATTCCTCTGCATACACAAATGAAGGTTATAACCAAGGGTAAAACCGGCCCTTATGATTGTTTGACTTCTCTCATGACTATTTAACCTATTTGACTCTTCAGCTTTACATGACTCTTCATATGACATGTGGGTCTCTTAGAATTCCATGTTACATTACATTGATTTACACAGTATGGCCCACAGTAGTGATGTGGCTGACAAGACTCATGACATGACTCGACATGATTGTCCTAGTATGTTCATGCTATTGTTGGTGTGCATGTTGAGCTACAATGTTGCTGAGTGATAGATGTCCTCTTGGTGTATCACAACTTCACCACCTCATGGCGAGGTGTGTGGAGTCTTCGATGGTCATTGGGGTTTGATTGATGTCCTATGTGCACATTGTTTCTTTTTCATACTTTGGCATGCTTGACATGTTCATCCATTCGTGAAAATTTATCCTCACATGTTTGTCTGTTAGTGAACACATCTCGTGAGCATTGTTCATTCGTCCATTCGAGAAAACATCCTCTTGCATGTACTCTCCTTGTTCATCCCATCTAGCATCACGTCACGTTTATTCATGTACCTATATCTTCAGTCACTGATGATGAGATGACATCGAATCCATAAACCTCCTAGTCTACCATGATGCATGGTCATTTGCTTTCAGATGCAGGTGACCGGGAGAGAGGGTAAGGTTGTGAAACTGCACAAGGCAAGTTTCAAGCTGGGATGCGAGCTCCAAGCACTACTGGTGAAAATTGCGCAATGGTCAGTAGGAGACTAAGATGGACAATTTGGATCAACAATGACTGTCTGCAGGATATTTCTCAGCTAGAGGGTAGATCTGCGCAATTTCTGGAGGGAAGCAGTGCAGAAAGTTGAGGAGATTGGAAGCAAAAACTACACAATTCCTCGAGGGAGCTAGCTGTGGGCTTCAGGAGGCTTGGCAATAAAAACTGCACGATTCATGGAGGGAGCTGGCAATGGGCTGCAGCACGGACTGGCATTGAAAATTGGGAAATTCCTGGAGGGAGTTGGCAATGGACTACAGGGTTGCTAGAGAAAAAAATGATGCAATTGATGGGAGGTTGACCTGCTGAACACCTTTGTGTAGTTTTTTTGCTGAGTGGGATGCTTGGATGCTAAGGGGCTTACTCAAAATTAGTGCAGTTCTTTGGGTGAGGAGTCAGCCAACTGACTGCATCTGGCTGGAAAAACTACGCAATTCCTCGAGGGAGAGAAGGGTGGGAACTTGGTGTCTATTTGGCTTGTCTACACAATTTCCTCAGTCAACGGAGTGGGCAAGGACTACAACTTCTACGCAATTTTTTAGGGGAGTGAGTCCTAAGGTCACTACCCCATCAAGTTCTCCAGTTGACTAACTGGAGTGTCAATTGATCAGTTTGCAAGCAATGCATATAGAAATGGCTTGTTGGACACTTTTGTGTTGTTCTTGGTGACAATCGATCGAGTCTATTGTAGGGTGAAGGTCCAACTGTTAGAGGGTGACCCAGTTGTCAAAACTTTAGAAAAATGACTAAGTGTGTGAGTGAGTGAATTTGTGCATACATGACCTTGAGAGCACACACTCAAGATAACTTGATAATAAGACACCTTAAACCATCAAAACAACGTATGATCAACATGACTGACTGAAGGTGTGAGAGACAAGTTCGATGCTTGTGATAGTTCGTTGAATGACCATGATGACACCTATGTGACAGTGCATACAACTTCATGTGTGAGTGCAATGAATGTTTACATAGCGAACACAACATGTACACATGAAGTGAAGACCTTGTGCATGACAAGAACATTGTCACAAGCGTGAAATTATGACCAACATGCAACAAGATATTTGTTAAATGGTCAAGCAACGAGGGTGAAAAGACTCAACACATGCCCATGTGCTGAGCCTAAGTGATTACAAACATCAAGTAAAAACTCAAGGGAGGCTCTGAAATTGGATGCAGACCAAAATTTTAGAGGGTGTTGCAACCGCTACAACACTTGGTGACACACTGATAGAATTCTAGCTTTTCTATTTTTTTCCATAGACAGCACATGGCCTTGGTCTTTCAAGGAGTATAGAATCGTTGTGCGAGTTACTTCAACTTTCCCACCTACACCATTGACAAACATGGTTCACCTTTTGCCAACTTAGTCAAACACAACAAAAGTTTCAGCTTGATCATAGCGTTTCGAAATCGAGAAGGGTAGTTTGGCTCGCGAGTTAAAAAAATTCAGACTATAATTTTTCATCTCTAGTGTTTCTCCACTGCTTGCGGGCTTGGATAGTACCCCCACAGAGTCACATAGGAAAACACACATTTCTCCACTTCCATTGAACCTGGTGAGTACCTCGGTGGAGTTTCATTCTTCACCTCTCTGCATAGGAAGCCTTTCTCTTCTTTTCCCTTTGTATTTTTTAAAGAGGACTATGCACAGACACTTATTTTTTCTTGGGGCAGAAGAGGGATCCCAACTTATTGAGAGCAGAAGAGGTTGTTCCTCCAGAGAAGAATGTAAGACCTATGACATAGGTTTGCTCGTTTATATTTTCCCCTTCTCTGTTTCTACTAGTTGGATGAGGTTGATCACACATAATAGAAGGATGAGTATAGGCATGGGGTCTCCAACTGTAGACACAGGTTCATGGCTGGACCCAAGCTTCTCTTGCAAATGGCTCTTATTTTCTATTAATACTTCATCAGTCGAAGTTTATAATCAAGTATAGAGAAGACGGGCATAGGACCGAACAAGTGCTACAGCGTCACAAGTCTGTTTGGATCTCAACCATATATTCATTCAAATGCCAAAACTCAGTAGAGGGAGGCACTTATTTCTAGAAAACAAAAATAGCAAGGTAACAAACAAACAAAACAAAACAAAAAAAAAATAGTAAGCAAAGAAAACACAACAAGCAATAAGTAGACTATGTACATGCTGCGAGGCATGGGCCAACCTACCGAAAATAGTGCTTGAGTTCTTGGTCATTGATAGGAAGCTTTTCAATCCTCCCATCAAGTGATTATAGATGGTTTATGTGTGAGCCAAGCTTCTCAGGGATTGTGTACGGGCCAATCCATAAGGACTAGAACTTTGTATGCTTCCCTTTGTCTTTATGGGGTTTATCTCATTTCAAGATGAAGTCACCAACATCAAAGTTAGATCTTCCGATAAACTTCTTGTCGAACCATCTCTTGATACGGTTCTGGTGGAGTGTAAACTTTTCTTTTTATTTCATCCTTTCTTCATATAGTTTTTGAATTATATCCATCCTATGTTGAACTATCATGCAAGGCTTTCCTTGGGATTCTTGAGACAACTGAAGCGTAGGCAAGTAGATGTTGGGTGGTAGGATGGCCTCTTTCCCATAGACCAGGAAGTATGGTGGGGCATTCTAAGAGGGTTTTGGTGTTATGCGGTCAGCACATAAAGCATTTGTCAAGGTAGAGTGCCAGTTATGCTGATCAGAGTAAATGATTTCTTTTATTATATAGATAAGGTTTTTGTTTGTGGATTCTGTGAGATTGTTTCCTTGTTGGTCGTAGTTAGATGATTGTTTCAGCACAACAACATTTTGTAATGAAAAATCATAAATCTTTAAATATGAAAATTATGTTTCATTATCAAACATAAGTGATACTAGAATTCCAAAGCGTGAGATGATGTTCTGCTAGAGAAAGCTAATGACTTCTTAGTCATTCACTTGCTTGAGAAGAACTACTTCTATCCACTGTGTGAAGTAATTAGTTGTTGTCAGAATGTATCAGTGTTGTTTTGAATAATGTGGGAAAATTTCCTTGATGATGTCCATGCCCCATTGTTAGAATGGTTCATTCACTGCAATAGGGTGCCATGGGGTTGTTGACTTTCGCAATCTATTGTCGCATCATTAACAGACCGGGAACTTGCAGGTGTAAGCATGTGCATCCTTGAATAATGTGGGCCAGTAGAAACCGACTTGCATAACTTTGTGCGCAATGGTGTTTCCCACAAAGTGACCCCTGAATGGTTTATCATGCACGTCTTGAAAAACCTTCTCTAATTCATGTGCCTCTAGGGACCTAAGTAAGATTCTGTTGTTGTGCTTTCTGTAAAGCACTATCTGCAGCAAATGATAAGCCAAAGCTTTGAGACACAATGCCCTCTTCTATCTGATGGAAAATTGAGAGGGTATGGTTCCATGATCAAGGTACTAGCATACATATACGTACCAAGAGTCTCCATTCATAATGGGTGGTGCTCGCACTACATCATACATTTCAATTTCCTGCTCCCCACTGGCGAGATCTTCTTCTTCCTCTTGTGCATGTACTACCTCAGTTGTGAGCCTGTAGATACCATGACCCTTGACAGTGTGAAATGGCTTGATTTTAAGATTATATTCTTGCAATCCTTTCATCCAGTTCACACTTCGTTCACCCACCTCTTGTTGTACAAGCAGTGAGTAGATTGCTAGGTGAGGCACATAGACTATGTAATGGTTTTTCAGCAAGTAGGGTTTGAAGTGTTTCACCACATTGTATACTACATATGTTTGTTTGTTAATGGCGAGGTAGTTGAGTTTGGGTCCGTGTATACTTGCGCTCATGAAGGAGATGGGACGTTCATCATTCATTTCATCCTTTTGAGTGAGCATTACAGCGAATGAGTCGTCATTGGCGAAGGTGTATAGCAATAAGTCTTTCTTAAAATATGGGTTCTAGAGTGCAAGCACTTCTACAATATCCTAATTGATATGGGTCAATGCGTACTTTTCCCTCTTGCCCCATCTATAAACTACATCCTTCTTGATCATGGCTTGCATTGGTCTGACTATCTGCACATAATCCGAGATGAACTTCCAAAGGAAGTTTATCTTTCCTCGGAAGGACTACATCACTTTCTTGTTGGCTAGGTGAGGGATTTGGGTGATAGTCTAGAACAAGTCGATATCAACCTTGATCCCACTCTTGGCAATGATGTGTCCAAGGAGGTTCCCCTCAAACACTGCAAATATGCTCTTTTTGGGATTCAAGAAAATCACATATTTCTGACATCTCTCAAAATTTTTCTTCAAATGGCATATCTGGTCTTCCCATTTTCATGAAAACATAGTCGCATCATCAAGGTACACCACTACTCTTTGTCCAACGAGTCTATCGAAGGCGATGTCTATGGCACTCTGAAAGGTTGTGCTTGCATTTAGAATCCCAAATGACATTCATATGCGTGCGTACATACCCCACTTGGTACGAAAGGTAGTTTTGAGTATATCAAGTTCAGCTACCAGAACCTGATTATATCCTAGAAACCTGTCAAGTAAGGAAAAAATTTGTTCCCTAGATACTGTTTGCAGAATGTACTCCATAGATAGTACAGGGTAGTTGTCTTTATCCGAGAAATGGTTCAAGTTCTGGAAATCAACACACAAGCGGATTTCCCCAGACTTCTTTCATACAGAAAGAAGACTTGAAACCCAAGTAGAATGACGAACTATGTGTTTGATCCATGCATCCAATAGCTTGGTGAGCTCTTTCTGTATGAGGGGTTCAAGTGATGAATGTACTTTCTCCTCGGCTTATGCTAATATGGATTGACCCCTTCTTTGATCGAAATGATGTGTTGGATTATTCCCCTGTCATAAGTTTTAAGATCATCATATGTCCACGCGAACACATCCCGGTATTGTTTGAACAAGCAGACAAAGACTTGTCACTCCTGCTGTGTGCAGCACATAAAGATATTGACAAACTTCGTACCTTATTCTATTCCCAAGTTGATCAGTTCATTCATCATGGTAGAGTTGTGGGTTTTGTTGTTCCTCGACCCTTAAAAGCATTCTTGCAAGTCACAGAGCTTTTCTAGAGATGCCACACCCCTAGGGATGAGGTGGCCTTTCTTGACATCTTCCCTAGCTTGCAAAGATCGCTTAAGCTTGACTTCGTCTATCATTGCATCCTTGAAGGTATCAAAATTGGCCATGAAATACAGTATCTATTGATCATCATCAAATACACGTAAATTAGTTATGTTATCTGGGATAGTTGGTCTATACAAAATTTCAACAGTAAATCTATCCCTAAGTGGTGACATTCTAGAAGATGCATTTCCCAAAGCATTGGCAGTTGCATTACGCATTCTTGGTACAACAGTGATATTAAATGCTTGGAAGTTAGAGATTATCTGCCATACCTCTTGCTGGTAACTTTTAAGATGTGGTGATAAATAATGAATGGTGTTACTTACCTGTCGTACCACTATTTCTGAATCACCTACTACTTTGAGCGCAAGCACGTTGAGGCTAATGGTCTTTTGCAAGCCCAACACGAGTTTTTCGTATTCAACAATGTTGCTCATGCACTCGAACTCCAAGCGACTCGAAATCAATTTTTTCTTGTTGTTTGGATCGATCAAGACAAATTTGGCTCCTAAACCATCCTATGTCTTTGATCCATCGAAGTACATGGTCCAAAACTCGTCTGTACACAGACCATTTGACGTATTTGCACTACTACTACCGTGGTTGCTACTGCTACTAATAATATTGTTGCAATGTACTGTACATGTTTCATTTCCATTAGTTCGGAAAGGAAGGAGACCCAAGTGCATGTTTGATGGGGTTAGAGTTGGCTGTGTGGGATAACGCCCGAGCATTGTTTCCAAGAGGCATTTGTTGCACATGAGCTCTAAGAAGGCCAACGGTTATTTTTTTCCATTGATGGGAGTGACATTGTGCCTGATATATCTCCTGGATAACACTCAGATTTTTTTATTTTTTCCCTTGTACTGAAGCCACATGTGCGACCAATCTGTAGCAAAGTATTCATTCAGTTTGGTAGACCAGTTTCTGTTAAGAAGTAAGCCATATGCTTCTGGTATCTCCACAAAAATAATGTTTATGTAGTGGTGAACTCAATCATCATGAGATAGTTTGATGTTCATGTCACAAAGTTCACCAATTACTGGTACAGAAGTTCGACCAAGTTGGATGATCTGAGTGGATGTCTTGCTCCACTATGCATTGATCATTTTAGCAATGGGGAGCATCATGAGGTTGGCTACCGCACCAGAATCAACCAAATGGTTGTGAAAATTATAGTTAAAGATTTCGAATGAAATTAGGAATGGACAGTAAACCAAGTTTGTTTCTTCCATCTGAAGTGTGTTTAGCATAGTTGAAAGTGATCCAGGAGGTCTACTCGCTCCCTTGCTGGTAGAGGTTGCGTTGTCCACTGATGTTCGTCCCAGTGAACACAACATGATGTCATGCTAACTCTAGATCTTAGCCAACTTGAACAAACCGATGTTTACACAAGTTTTCATCATGTCTTCCGCAATGGTGTAATCCAAAGGGGGTAGACTTGCCGAGGTGTCTGGGATAAGACTGATATTCATGTTGTCAATGGAGTGTTTTACACTTTGCTGCTCATGGACATATTCTTGTCTGTTGCTTTCTTCCTATGCTTGCTTTACATTTTTTGCTTTTGGACGGCCAGTGGATCAACCTTTCTTACTAGTTGAAGCTTTTGTTTCACTTCCCCAAGTGTAAGGGGAGCCCCTTTACTTTTAAGATTGTAATGGTCATTTTTCTTTTAGGGTTGCTTCTTGGTGTTCATATTTTGTGCTTCTTACAAGCACTGATACATGTTTACCACATGCCCATAGCTTGATGCATCATTAGGCACAACATCTTCATCACTGACCATATTTGTTGGTTGTCCCTACACGTTTCTCGCTACTTCAAGTGTGTGGTTGAATACTGAGCCTGCAACTCGTTTCCAGTCTGAACAAGATCCTTCTGAGTAATCATCTTCATGAAATGAATAAAATTCATTGTTCGCGCATTGTTCGAGCTGGAAGATAGAACTCTACACAGTTGTAGTCAAGAGGGGATTGTTGCCTGATGACATGCTTCCTTATCTTTGTCTGGGAGGTGAGCTGCTTGCAGATGCACCTATTGTTCATTGTTTGAGCTTGGACACTTCTGTTGTCATGTTTTTGACAAGGCGAGTAAGGGTTTCAATATCACTTGTTTCTTTGTATCTACCCCTGCTCGCCACAACCTATGGCTTCCTGGTCACCTCTCTAGAGTCCTTTGTTGGTTCATCATCCTTGATGACTCCAATCATGTGTAGGTCCTTTTCTACAGTGATTGCTTATTTGCAATTTTCTACTAGCGTTGGTTTCACAACTCATTTAATGAACTGCACAATGCTAGTGGGTAGTGCAGTCATGTAGTTGTCAATAGTGATGCATTCATGAGGCTTCGTGTATGCTGCAAACATTTTCAATATGCACAAAAACCTCTGCTTGAAATCTTTTACTTTTTCTTTCCCCTCCACCTTCACGCTTCCCAATTTTTTGAGTAACATGACTGGGTTCTTGTCATCAGCAAATTTTTCCAGAAACATACGTTTGAACATACCCCAGTTCTATATGGATTTGATAGCAAGGTTTTGATACCATGCAGCTATGGGACCATCCAAGGTACATGGGAATAATCTACATGCAATTTCATCGTCACGTAGCTCAAGTGTCAAAAGGTGTAGGTAGAATTTGTCTATGTGTTCTTCTGCCTTCACTGTGCTGTCAGGGTCAAAATTTGTGCTCATTCTTGCCCACCACTTCAGCATATTTTGCGAAGCACTTGGGAGTGCCAATGGTCCTTGTGTCAACCATTCCATATTTTGGTTAGCCATGTCTTCTTTCTCTTCATCCTCCACCTCCTCTTCAGAATGTGACAGTTCCAGATTTGAGTCTGTTGGTTCATCTCTACCTACGCCTCCTCCATTACCTTCCCCTCCACCTCCTATACCAGAGTTTGAGCTTAATATCATGAGAGTGTCTCATTTTCCCTCTTGGGAGACCAAAGGTTTCTCTCCATTCTCAATAGCTTCTGCGAGACCTTCATGTATGGAAAAAACGGATTCTTCCATCGATGTTATAGCAACCCATGTAGGAGTGTTTTTTGGCTCTCTTGACACATAGGGAAGATTATGTATTATTGGGATTAGTCTGACTTCTTTTGCAAACTAACTAGTGATGGGACAGATGGAGTGGAGGTGCTGATAGGAAATTTCTTGTTCAGTCTTGGGAGGTGAGGAGTAACCAACTTTAGGGTCATGTGTAAGTGAGAGGGAGTGCAAGTCACTACCTTGACTAGATGATTAATGAGTGGGTGTGAGAGGACATTCATCCATAAACAACTTGTCGCCCTCCTTCCAGCACCAAAAAAGTTGGCAATGCCATACCCACCAACATTCATGGGATCTCCTCGGTATGAAGTCCCAACTAGATGTCACATTGTTTGGTGTAGAAGTCCCATCCCGTATGATGACCTGGTTTCCATTGTCTTAAATGTTTGACTTAGCTCTTGCTTGTTAGAATGAGAGAGTGGTCTGATTTGTCTTCGAACAATGATGTTTGCATTCTTGGTGTTAGTGTTACTTGTGTCAAGATTATTTTATAGCAGAGAGAGAGGGTGGGAGTGAATCTCCAATTGGAAGGGAGGAACTCCCAACTCTATCAGAGACACACGACACAACATGACATGCACAACTTCCGGAGGAGAAATCCACACAGATGTGGCAGTGACCACACACAAGGGAAGATAGTATGTACAACACCTAGAGGGACAGTCCGTGTGAGTGCGACAGTCATTATAACAAGTTTACATTAAAGGTTTTGTCTGATGTCTGGGGAGGTAACCAACATGGGAAAGATGATTTTAATGACCTATACAATAGATTTTCATAAATATATGTACTAGAACAGCTGAATAAGCTCACTTGTTTAGCACATGTTAAAGCAACATGTATTACAAGTGTTCAAGATTAATCTTACAAACAATTACAACACATGTGTGAAAACATGTTGGCCTATTATCAGGCTTCTGAATTAAGAAAAAGTCTCAAGAAACATCAATACACTATACATCACTAACCCCGTGGGTGCGGCATTGGAGCTACTACTTACTCCTCAAAGAAAAGGTTATATAATCCCAAGGCTATGTGGGAGGAGCCAAGGTGAAAATTCCTCTGCATGTATAAATGAGTGGGTATTTAAAGCCAAAGGTAAGACTGGATCTTCTAACTATTCAACTTCCTTCACGACTGTTTGACTTATTTGACACTTCAAATTTACATGAATCTTCGTATGACATGTGGGTATCTTAGACATCCACATTACATTACATTGATTTACAAAATATGCCCCAAAGTAGTGATGTGTACGGCATGACTCATGAAATGACTTGACATGATAGTGTTAGTATGTTCATGACGTTGCTGGTGTGCATGTCGAGTTGGAGTGTTGCTAACTGATAGATCTCCTATTGATGTATCGTAGATTCACCTCCACATGGATAGTTGTGTGGAGTATGAAATGGTCATTGGTGTTTGCTAGATGTTATATGTGCACATTGCTCCTTGCTTGCACTTTGGCATGCTTGAAATGTTTGTCCGTTCATGAAAATTTATCCTCACATGTTTATCTATTAGCGAAGACATCACCTCGCATGCATCATTCATTTGTCCATTCTCGAACACATCCTCTTCCATGTACTCTCCTTTTTCATCCCATCTGTCATCACATCATGTGTATTCATTTACCTATACCTTCAATCACTCATGATGAGATTACATTAAATCCATAAATCTCCTAGTTTACCATGATGCATGGTCATTCACTTTTGGATGCAGGTGACCGAGAGAGAGGACAAGGCGGCAAAACCGTGCCAGGTAAGTTTCAAGCTGGGATGTGAGCTCCGGGAACTACTGGTGAAAATTGAGCAGAGGTCACTCAAAGGCTGAGATGTACAACCCAGATCAGCAGTGACTGTCTGCAGGATCATGTTCGACTAGAGGGCAGATATGCGCAATTTCTAGAGTGAAGTAGTGTGGGCAGCTAAGCAGCTTGGCAATAAAGACTATGCATTTCCTAGAGGGAGTTGGTTGCGGGCTTTAGGAGACTTGGCAGCAAAAACTGTGTAATTCCTAGAGGGAGTTGGCAACGGGCTGTGGGATGGCTTGGCAGCAAAAACTGCGCAGTTCCTAGAGGGAGCTAGCGATGGGCTACAATGTTGCTAGAGACAAAATGTGCACAATTGTTGGGAAGCTGTCCTGCTAAAAACCTCTACACAATTTATGAGCTTAGTGGGATGCTAGGCTGCTGAGGGGCTTGCTTAGAAAACTATACAGTTTTCTGGGTGAGCAGCCAGTCAGCTAACTAGGTGGCTGGCTGGAAAAAATGCGCACTTCATGGAGGGAGACAAGGATGGGCACTTGGTGTCCGTCCGACCTGTTTGCGCAATTTCCTCAGTTAGCAGAGTTGGAAAGGTCTGCAACATCTACACAATTTTTTAGGGGAGTGAGTCTCGGGGTCACTCCCTAGTTAAGTTCTCTTATTGACGAGTTGGAGGGTTGGTTCATTAGCTTGCTGGCAATGCAGATCGAAGTGGCTTGTTTGACACTTTTGCACTGATCTGGGTGATAGTTGGTCGAGTCGATTACAGGGTGAAGGGTCGTCCATTAGAGGGTGACCCAATCGTCAAAACTTTAGCAAAGTGACCAAGTGTGTGAGTGAGTGAATTTGTGCATACACGACCTTGCGAATGCATGCTCAACATAACTTGATGAAAAGATGCCTCAAACCATCAAGACAACATATTATTAACATGACTGACCGATAGTGCGCGCAACAAGTGCGACGCTTGTGATAGATCGTTGAACGAATGCGACGATGCTTGCGTGATAGTGCATACAACTTTGTGTGTGAGTGAAAGATATGTTTACATAGAAAACACAACATGTACACACGAAGTGAAGACCTTGTGCACAACGAGAACATGGTTGCAAGCATGACATTGTGACCAACATACAAAAAATTGTCCGTTAAATAGTCAAGCAACAAGGGTCCAAGAATCAACACGAGCCCACGGGGTGAGCCCAAAATGAAAGGGGGCCTCCGAAATTGGATGCAGGCCAAAATTTTGGAGGGTGTTGCAGCTGCTACAACACACTTATATACAAGAAATAATTAATTATAATTCAAACTACATTTCCCATCCAATACGTATACTTTGGTGAGAAATTTGTGAGATTCCCCTTAGCTCCCTTTAATATCATTTACATACAAAATCCTTTAGTTGTTCTAGATATTTCAACTTGTGAACCAATACATGGGTTTCTAGGTTGAGTCATGCCTTTAACTATAGACGTTACTTATCAAGCAATCCAAATGGCTTCTATAAATTCTAGTTAGACCTGTCTAGTTTTGGAGGAGTGTCATAAGTTCACTTTTCCTATATGGGACTCTGGTCCTCCTCAATGAAAATATTAGGGGCTAATATTCATAGGTGGTCTAATTTTCCAAAAAACAGCTTGTCAATTTCCATTTTTTCTAAAAAATGATTCACCCAAATCTTATAGTATACAAATATTTTATCTTGAAATTCCCCCAAAAAAATTTAGAGTATACAAAATCATTAGGAATTGGAATATTTCTACAAATTATCACCAAACATTTTACATATTCCATATTAGGGAGTAGTAAAATTCACCAAGGTTTCTAAAGTTTAAGTGAAATTTCCATCCTTAAAATTTTCCCTAGTCCTCTTGAGCCTAGTGATTTCTTGGTAAAAGTATTTTCCTTTGACAAGGCGGTCCTAGACGTGATGCTTAGTTCAAAATTACCATGGGAGGACATGCACCATCAATCATATCTTATTCCTGAGTTGGATAAACAAATATTTGATTCAAGGATCATGTTTGGGCTTAAGGTTTTGAGCTAGTTATTGATCCTAGTATTATTGAGCATGAGAATAAAACTTATGATAATGTTCAATGTATTCAACATAAACTACAACACATTAATCCAAGAAAGTTCATCACCATCAAAAGAAAAGATAGAGAAATTATTGAATATTGGATTTGTCTATCCCAGCCCCCTAATTGAATGGGTGTCCAACACAATTCCGATCACCATGAACTAAAGGAAAATGCATGTTTGTATCAATTTATGGAGTTTGAATAAGGCTCGTCCAAAAGATAATTATTCCATGCCTTTTCTTGATTAGTTTATCAATGAAAGTTTTGAAATTTAGATATATTCTTTTATGATGGATTTTTTTATTACAATTAGAATCAAATCTATAAAAAAATATCAATGCAATATTATGTTTATCTATCTATAAGGAACATTAAAATATAGGAAAAGAAAAATTGGTATTAAAAATGTTAGAACCATAGTTTAGCAAACCATCTCTTATTATTTCCATGATATTAAACACAACATCCAAACTTATATAGATAATTTGGCCACTAATTAAAGGGAATGGGATCAACATCTATACCATATTTGTGTTGTGTTTGAGATATGTTAGTATTCTAAAATAAAATTGAACCCTTATGAGTGCATCGCTTCCATGCAATATACAAGATCACTTGGCTTCATTCTGTCAGATTTCAATAGATACTTCAAAGGTTGACGTAGAAATTTAGTTTCCCACCTTGTAATCTATTCGTCAATTATGAAGTATCTAAAAAAAGATAAACCTATCGTAGATATTCGCCAATAATTATGTTAATATTACTAATGACATTATGTCTTTAGAAGAAAGGAGTTACACTCATATGGGATAACTAAGAAAATTATTATTTTCAAGATTTAAAATGAGCCCTCACATCAACCCTATTATTTATATTGGCTGGGTCATTGTATAACTTTCCAACCATCTTGACCCTTTTAGAGTGGAAAAATTGGTGGAATCAACTTCCATGACCATTTTTACCTGTGGGTCCCAATTTGGTGAATTGGGGTTTAAAACATTTCAAACGAATTATGAGGAATTTAATGAAGTGTTTTGGGTTAAAAGAACTTTCATTTGTGCCAGAACCCCTAGTGCTTCTCTACACTCAGACACCTATCCATTAATCGAATAAAGACCTCTAATGAAGTTTGTGTGCAAAAAAATTGCGACATAGAAGTTGACTTTTTGTTTCTTGAACCATGATTTGAGAGGGTGCAATGTCAGCCCCATCACTTATGGAAAGGGGCTAGGCACATTGGCCCTATGTAGAATAATATATACGGGTCATGTTGTAACTTATATTGATGGTTGAATGGGTCAAATTTAAACCCTAGTTGGTTATCGAGTTGTGTTATAATCGGGCAACTAGGAGGAAAGGTGGTTCAATTATATTCTACTACATTTCTTATGTATTTGACCAGATTAGCTAAGAGTAGATAGACAAAGGGAAGAAAAGTGAAATTTCGTGTTCTATAATAGCCCATAGGCCATACATGTCACTCCTTTGTATTTGCACCATTTCTATTCAAATAAAGGGAGAGGAGATCAACCTCGTCTTCAAGTTGGGTTTTCTCTCAAGAGGGTTTCTAAGGCCGAAGCTACTCTTTCAAGCCAAGGCATGTTACAATATTGTCCAAGCCTTCATCAAGATAGTCTTAGCAGAAGCTTGGATAACAAAAAGCCTATACAATGAGTTATGAGGGACTATTTATAGCAAAGAGTGGGGTGATCCTTGACATTCCCCTTTGTGATAGTTCAACTACCCTCATGGTTGTTCACCTACTCTATGATCGTTACATCCAACTGTTGACAGTTGAATTACACTTGACATGACTCAACATTACAATGCACATGTACTGATGTGAGACAACATGGCTTGAGCAAGCCTTGCAAGACATCACTGACACTTGGTCCGATGTGGTGAGACCAACTCATTGATATGTTTGTGATGGTGAAGTTGGTGAGATGATTCCAAGCTTGGTCATCCATGATTTTATGCATGCACCTCATGGTGACATCTTGTTGAAGTGAACTCTTGCTTTCGTTGCAGTCGGTGCATTGGTTCGACCCCTTCATCCAACTTTTAGGATAGCTTGCACATGGTCTTCTTAGGTGTGGCTGAACTGGAAGTAAACTAATGCATAGTATCCTTGCCGAAATTCAAGTGTGCGCTAGTCGTCATATGCCTCAACTTGTCGAAGTACCCGTTCGACTCCAGTTAGACTTGCTTCTTGTCTTCACCTTGGTGAGTGTGTTGAATGGGTTGGTTTGCATGTGTGCACGCAATGACATGCATGTTGTTGAATCCATTACATGCGATCAACCACATTTCTCACCATGTCTATTCTATGTTAGCTGTTGAGATGGATTTTTAATTTTTCTGGGTGCAGTTTCATCCCTAAGCACACCTTTCAGCCACTATTGTTCATGATCCTGCTGCAACTCATTCATTTGTCTATGTAGCTTCATGTTTTTCCAGCCAGCCATCTTCTTCCGCCCTACTCTTGTCACCAATTTATCCGTTGGGTGAGGAGCGGAGCGGAACGAACTCGAAGACCAGGCCAAAGGGAGAGGTGAATCGAATAGAGCCTCAAGGGTAAGGTTCGAAGGGTATGTCCAGTTTAAGTGGTTTAATCATAAAGAGCATACAGGGCAGGTTCCAACCTCAAGTGTCAAGGGGGTTGCTACTTCAGCACATGCAACTCCTTCTTTGTTACATCTTCTGCCTTTGCGCGATCTTCATCTCGCTTCGTCAATCCATAGCTAGAATCTCCAAAGTTTCTTTCATCATCAATGGACCTGCTTGAGCTTGCAACCTTGTTCCGCCTTTGTGTTCTCAATAACCCTCCTCTTGCATTGGTTGCATTTGATATGTTGGTTCAACTATTGTTCATGATGTTGTTCACTATGATGCTTCCGATTGATGTCCTTGTCTACAAACAAATCGATGTCTTCGTGAGTAGGCAATCTCATTGAAACTTGATCGATTGCATCCCCAAACATGCTCTGAACGGTGTCCTTGTCTCTGCTCTCTTGGAAGCCATTGTGCCTGTACTATTGAGAGGTAGATGAACACCTGTGAAACCTGGAGACATGGCAACACTCATCGCAAGCAATCTGTCAGTTGAAAACAAAAATGAACATGAGAACTGACTTGTAACATAACTGGGTGAACAATCATGAAGGTTGCACAATTTTTACCAGGAGGTCGGGAGACCAACTGGCAAGACTACTCAAGGCATAGTTTCGGTTGTTGGGAGACTAGCTGACTATTACAACTGCACAATGCACAATTCCAGTTGGGAAGGATTGCTGGCCTAAGGACAGATCTGTACAATTTCTGGGCCAAGTAGCCACTATCCTCCAAAAATGTGCAAAATAGTCCTCGAGGCCAGTTTCAATCAGGAATGCACAAATCTGGAGAGGAAGGTGAGCCTTCCTTTCCCAAATTGCGCAATGCAGCCTTTGTGAAGGCAAAGCCTGGGCTAAGGTAGACTCGACTCACCAACATACGACTGAAAGCAAGTAAGTCAGTGAATGCATGACAACACTAAGTGATAGCAGAAGTGATTGATAGTGCATGCAAAATATGAATGAAAGATTTAGCAAACATATCATCATGCATGTGGGTGTGGCAATTCACCAGTTGTGCGAACGTCCATGCAAAGTAGTTCCATGCATGCGATAGCCATGAGATAGCAATGAAAAATGAAACATAGCTAAGAAAAGCTAATATATATGTAAATGACAGCAAGCGTTCAAAGAAATCAAGCAAACAGTACTCCTACAAGCGAAAACACAAAACGCGACAGAAATGCAGAACAAGGTGTGGGAAGTGGGCTTACCCCAAAAAACTAAGCTGAATGTTCTAAATGCTCCTAGATGTGACGTGGGATGTCAAAGATGCAAGGTTGATGTTATGAATGAGCTCTGCAATGTTTGGTTTATGAATTTTGATAACATTGAGGTTGTGAGGTGCATGCCATGAATCTAGGGGAAGCAACACTTGGTGGAAGGTTTTAGAATTGCTCCTTGCATGTAACCTCCAACTGCTAAACATAGATTCTTGAAAGAAGGGATGCATTTGCATGCTACGCTGGGAGAAGCAACCCATGCCTATGAGTCTATTTTGCTCGGTCCCAAAGGGAACCGGTCAACTCAACTGCACATGCAAGAGATTTTTCGATAACTTAAAGGAAATGTGCATTTATAGCTGGGAGTTGGGCTCAGTGCCTAGGAGGTTTGCACAATTTCTGGGTAGGTCAACTAACTACTCCCTAGATTTGCGCAAATCCTAGGTTGAACGACCTGTTGCTAGGAAGGTTGGTTGGTAGGATTGCACAATCTTGGAGCCTAGTAGGTTTTCAGAGAGGATTGCACAATTTCCTGAGGGAAGGTTGTTTTCCATCCAAAATGCACAATTTTCAAGGGGAAGCTACTCAGCTTGCAGCTGGACCAAGTGTGAGTGAGCAATATGTGAAGGGAAAAGATCAAACTGTGATTGACAGGATACCTTTGAGAAAGAAAGACACTGAAGCTTGAGGACTTGATGAAGCAAGGAAAGATTCTGTGAAGGTTGGTAGGGAGGCTCCAAAACAGGCTAAGGAAAAATTTTGGAGGGTGGTTGTAGCCTCTACAACACTCGGTGACACACTGATAGAACTCCAGCTCTCTGAATGGACCTTGTTCATGAAGAGCAAGTCTAACACCTCTGGAAGTATTGTTCAGCTCTTAGCTCATCA
The DNA here is from genome assembly GCA_000404065.3 of Pinus taeda. Lineage (NCBI taxonomy): Eukaryota > Viridiplantae > Streptophyta > Pinopsida > Pinales > Pinaceae > Pinus > Pinus taeda. Next base: position 76,159 of record APFE030292828.1, on the reverse strand, counting down.
TGAGTTCATACTAGCTTGATTGTAACATGTAGCATCTGCTATAATCTTGGTCGACTGACACTCATTCCAAGCCAAGGAAACATAGTTGTTTCGATTGGGGTTGAGGGGTATATAGGTGCACAAGCAGTATAGTCATCAGAGTCTTAGTTTCATCTCTGGTGTTGATCCACTGCCAGTAGGCTTGGAAAGTGCCCTAGTGGAGTCATATAGGAACACAAGCATGCTTCTACTGCCAGCGAGCCTGGTCAATAGCCTAACGGAGTTACTTGCATCAGCTCCCTGTATAGGAAGCCTTTTTCTTCTTTCACCATATTCATTTTTAATTTTTAATTTTTTGACTTTTCAAATTTTTTCATTTTTCACTGTGCATAGCGCTTATTCATTCAGAGGTGGAAGAGGGATCCCGACTTATTGAGAGAAGAATAGGTTGGTCCAGCAAAGAAGTAGTTATTGTATCTCTGACATGTCAGTTAAGGTTTTCCCCCTAACCTTACTCTACATGATTGATCTAAAAAGGATTAACCCAAAATCAATCGACTAGAGAAGGTGACACTAGTTAGCACACAAGCATTGTGTTTTCACCAAGGTTCACTTCGAACAGTATGTATTTTCCTTCGACATATCATGGACTAAAAGTAACAAGCTCATCATATAGATGGAATATGATAGATAAACAAGTGATGATAGTTATACAAGCCCTCTTGCACTTTACCCAACTCGTTTCATGAATCACACATGGTTTCATGCAAACTAACATATGAACGAAACAAGCGAACAAACGAACAATCAAAAAAGTAAAGCAAGAGCAGAAGAAACAATGAAAGAGAAGCAAGTAAATAAACAAGCAAACAAATCATATAAGCAAATGACCGAAAGTAAACACTACTCCTACTCGTACACTAACAATGTGTGGGCCTGATCATGTGAAGTGATACTTCCAATGCAGCCATTGGCACATTGGTAGACCCATGTTGGTGAAGGCTTGGTCTGTGAGCAACCCAGTTGTGTGGAGTAGCAACCAAGAAAATATAACAATAAAGACACCCACACTTTGTGTTTCAAAGTGTCCACAGGACATAAGTGACCACATGTGCATGACAGGCAGTCCATAGACTTATCGTGGTGTTGTGTGATACTATGTGCAACTTTGAAGCATAGGCACATTCTTCACTAAGACATGCAAGAAAATGAAAGAAACAAATATAACTTGTGTCATGCTCGCAATGTAAGAGTCCTCCAATGCATGAACAGTGGGATCATGTAGCTCGAGTGGAGGAAGTGTGATATGTGTGTGAGATGGATCTTCAATGCATACAAATGGGTGATGACGAGCCTTTGGTGATTGAACAATTTCCTAATTAGGAGTGAAACCAACCTCAAGACAACGAGGGCTTGACATAACCATCAGCTCAAGCTAAAGTGCCTCGATAGTATGTGGGGTTTCGACTTCGTTGACAGATAGATCTTTGTAGACCAGTGGCTTATACAGATTAACAACGAGTGAATCAACATCATGATTGGGTAACGAGGTGAAGAGATCACGAAAACCAAGATTAGAAAATTCAGGATGTTGGTTGGCATCCTCATGATTTGATGAATCACACAGAGGGGTAGATGATAAGAAAGGATGTTCACCCTCTGCATTTCCAGAAAGAGCAGATGAAGGATCAAGTGGATTTTCAATGAATGATTGGTCCTCTACATTGTTGGATGATGGGTTAACATACAGTGTGTCCTGCGAAAGATCAACAATGGGTGGATCCATAGTTGAGGACACAGATGCAAAATCATGGATGGTAGGTTCACAAAAGACGTTAGTAAAGAATGAAGGGGTCTCAAACGAAAAGGAGTCATCCTTTTCCAAGTGTTGATGCTCAAGCTCCCACTCATACTCTTGATGAATGATAGTGCATGTTGGTTGTGAAACACCAACTCTGTCAGTGGGTTGTTCCTCATTCACAACAAGTAAAGAGACATGAATGGACAAACACAAGACAACATCATCCAAAGGAACACCTGGGTGCAAAGACGTATGTTGAAGAAAAGAATGGATATGGAACTCTAAACACTCACAACCAAATCTACACGAAAATTGAGTGGAGTGATGTTGCGAGAGTGTGAAGGATGAACATGTGTATAAACATGACTCAAGATCACTAGGAAATGGTGGAACTGTTGAATGAGAGGGAGGCCGATAGTTAGTTGAGATAGTTCCCACTCCCACATGAGACTACGCAGCTCCACCAATGAAGAAGTTTGAGTGAGGCTTGATCTCAAAATTTCTCTTGGGATGGGTAGATTTCTTAAGACAATACTCGAATCAGTCCCAAAGATAAGAAAATTTCATCTAGATCCTTGGAGCTTGAAACTGCAAGTCACAGAAGTGCCACCAAAAATCAATAATGATTCATGCAAATCCCTCCATTTCTATAACAATTTCCAGTCAATATGGTCTTAATCAAAATGATACAATGTGTCTTCAATAATATCACAAAAATTCTCAAATGAGTGCATGTGTCAGCCAGTAGGTAGAGAACCCAGCGGAATGGAGATTCATGAAGTGTGAATGCAAGTAGTAGACTGACCTATTCATTATTAAACTCATCTTGCTAGTGGATCATGGAAAGAGAGCTATGTAAATGTTCAGGCTAGGCCACTTTTCCTTCACCATCATACGTGTGAGTGGACAAGATATCAAGCAGCTTCCCCTAGAGGGAGACATCTTCACGATTCGAAAAACACCTTGGGGGAAGAAATATGCAAGACTCCATGAAAGATATGTAAAGGTTCAAAACTAGATGAGAGGACACAACTTTTCATCAGGCCCTCCTTCTAGCACTAGAAATATTGATGATGCTAGACCTATCAACATGTCAAGGGGATCTCGCCGGTAAGAAGCCCCAATTATACCTCAGACGGTTTGGTGTAGGAGACCCAACAGTGGGTCGTAAGGTAATGCCTTGATTGCGATGTCGCATAGAGGCAAGTAGAATAAATCTATCAACAACAAGGGTGTGACTGATGCAGTGAGTCAAGGAAGGTGTATGAGAGGTTTCAACACTTTGAAAGGGAAGGAGGTGAAGGTGAGTTCCAGGTTGAAAGGGATAAGTCCCAACTTGGCTAGGAACACACAACGCAAAGGAAATCCAGAACTTCCAGTGGTGCAATCGACTCAGATGCGGCAGTCACATCATACAAGGTAAGATAACATGTACAACATTCACGAATTAGTCTGAGACAAGTGTGAGGGTTGTTAAAGCAAGGTTCAAGTGAAAGGTCTATGTGATGTCTGGTAGAGCACTCGACACGGACGGTGACAACGTTAACAACATATGAAACACATTAAAAACAAGATTCATATAATTGCATGTGAATCAGTTCATACACAAGAACATAAGTTAAACAACACATATCATTAAAGAAACTGAAGCAGTCCAACTACAATAACAACATATGCATGAAAATGTGTTGGCTCTTATTATATAAATAAGTGTAAGTCACAATAAAACAATACATCCATGTAAACCTGCTAGTCCTAGAAGTGGAACATTACAGCCACATCTGCCTGTTTCTCCAAAGAGATGTACTAGCTCCGTGCAGTGGAGAAGCCAAGGCACATTACAGTTCTATCTAGGCCTTCTTCAAGATAGTCTTAGTAGAAGCTTGGATCACCAAAAGCCTATACAATGAGTTATGAGGGACTATTTGTAGCAAAGGGTTGGGTGACCCTTGACATTCCCCTTTATGACAGTTCAACTACCCTCATGAATCTTCACCTACCCTATGATTGTTACATCCAACTATTGACACTTGACTTACACTTGACATGACTCAACATTACAATGCACATGTACTCATGTGAGACAACATGGCTTGAGCAAGCCTTGCAAGACATCACTGACACTCAATCTGCTATGGTGAGACCAACTCTTTGACATGCTTGTGATGGTGAAGCTGGTGAGTTGATGCCAAGCTTGGTCGTCTATGATGGTGTGCATGTACCTCATGGTGACATCTTTTTGAAGCAAACTCTTGCTTTCGTTGCAACCAATGCATTGGTTCAGCCCCTTCATCCAACTCGTCTGCTAACATGCACATGGTCTTCTTGGGTGTGGCTGAACCAATAACACACTGATGCATAGTTTCCATGCTGATATTCAAGCGTGTGTGGGTGGAACCACACTGATCACCATGTGTGCTCTATGTTAGTTGTTGGGATGGATCTTTAACTTATCCATGCACAGTTTCATCCGTTAGCGCACGTTGCACCCATTTTTGTTCCTGATCCTGCTGCAACTGATTCGTCTGTCTACACAGCTTCATGTTCTTCCCGAGTTGTTGCTTTAGAACATGCAACTCCTTCTTTGTTACATCTTCTGTGTTCGCGCGATCTTCATTTCATGTCGTCACTCAATAGCCGGAGTCTCCAAATTTAATTTCATCATCAATGGACCTTCTTGAGCTTGCAACCTTGTTCCACCTCCATGTTGTCAATAACCATCCTCTTGCATTCGTTGCATTTGGTATGTTGTCTTCATCTACTGTTCATGATGTTTCTCATTGTGATGCTACTGCTTGCTATCCTTGTCTATGAACAACTTGATGTCTTCATGAGTAGGCAAGCTCATAAACACTTGATCGACTGCATACCCAAGCATGCTTTAAACAGTGTCCTCTGCTCTGCTCTCCTGGAAACCATTGTACCTGTACTGCTGAGACACAGATGAACACCTGTGAAACCTGGAGACATGGCAACACTCATAGCAAGCAATTTGTCATTTGAAAACCAAAATGAACATGAGAACTAACTTGCAACATACCTAGGTGAATGATCATGAAGGTTACACAATTTCAACCAGGAGGTTGGGAGACCGACTGCCAAGACTGCTCAATGAATAGTCTAGGCTGCTGGGAGACTGGTTGCCTGCTAGAACTGCATAATGCATAGTCTAATTTGGCTGCTAATTGTTGGGATTGCACAATTCACAGTTATAGCTGGGAAGGATTGCTGGCCTATTGATAGATCTACGCAATTTCTTGGGCCAAGCAACCACTATCCCCCAGAAATGTGCAAAACAGTCTTGGAGGCTAGTACCAAGTAGGAATGTGCAAATCTAGGAGGAAGGTGAAGGCAAAGCCTAGGCCAAGGTCGGCCCGACTCGTCGATGGTCGACTAAAAGCAAGTAAATGAATGCATGGTGACAATAAGTGATAGCATAATTAACTAACAGTGCATGCAAAACATGAATGAAATATTCAGAAAATAGATCAACATGCTTGTGGGTAAGGGAGTTCGCAGGCTGAGCAAATGTCCATACAAAACAATTTCATGCATGTGCCAACTATCAGTTAGTAATGAAAACCGAAACAGAGCTAGGACAAGCTAGTATATATGTAAAAGATAGAAAGCATTCAAAGAAATCAAGAAAACAATTCTCCTACAAGCAAAAACACAAAACATGATAGGAAAGCAGCACAAGGCATGGGAAGTGGGCTTACCCCAAAACAATTGAGTTGAATGTGCCGACTACTCCTAGATGTGATGTGGGATATCAGAGCTGCAAGGCTGATGTGAGGAATGAGCTCTGTAGCATCCAGTTGATGAGTTTTGATAACATCAAGGTTGTGATGCACATGCCATGAATATAGGGGAAGCGACAATTGGTTGGAGGTTTTAGAATTGCTCCTTGCATGTAACCTCCAACTGCTACACATAGATCCTTGAAACAAGGGATGCATTTGCATGTTTCCTTGGGAGAAGCAGCCCATGCATGCAAGTCTATTTTTCTTGAACCCAGAGGGAACCGTCAACTCAGTTGCAAATGCAAGAGGTTGTTCGACTGCTTAAAGGAAATTCACATTTCTGGCTGGGAGATGGGCTCACTACCTAGGAGGTTTGTGCAATTTCTAGGCAGAGAAAATGACTACTGCCCAGATTTGTGCAAATCATGGGATGAATAGCCTGCTACTACGAAAATTTGCACATGTCCTACTGGGAAGGTTGGCTAGCAGGATTGCACAATTTTGGATCCCAGCTATCTGTCAGAGAGGGTTGCGCAATTTCTGGAGGGAAGGCTAGTTTCCTTCCAGAAATGCACAATTTTCAAGTGGAAATTGCTTAGCCTATAGGTGGACCAATTTCAGGTGAGCAACCTATGAAGGGAAAATATCAAACTATGATCGACAGGTTGCTTTGAGAAATAAAGACACTGAAGCTCGAGGACTTGACAAAGCAAGGCAAGTTGTTGTGAAGGTTGGTAGGGTGGCTCCAAAACAGGCTAAGGCAAAATTTTCGAGGCTGCTTGTAGCTGCTAAAACACCTCCACTATGTCATAGCATAATGGTACTCTACTTAAGGATATCTAATATAATAAGAAAAATAAGTAAATAAATTTGCAGAATAAATAGAGAAAAAAGGGGAAAGAATTGAGATATATAATTCATTTTTTTGGTAGTAGTCAAATCAATGATGCACATCTTTTGAGTCTTTTATCTATAGTTTGATCATAATATTTCCTTAAGAGTATTTCAATGATTTCAAATATTTTTCTCATGTAATTAATTTTTCCTTCATTCATCATTGAAAACCTTCAATGCCTCTCAAATTATTGGTTTTTATTGTTATTTCAATTTAGTATCAACTAATGCTTATATCACTGTTATGTCATGCTAATGCTCAAGGGAATATTTTATCCCATGTCAGCCATTCATTATATTTCTTCACTATTAATGTTCACCATTCCTTATGTCAAGTCATATTAGTTCATCGTCATCGTTGATGACTTACCTCATGACAATGTTGAAGGATTCATTGTCATATTCTTATTCATGATTCTTATCATATTGATGGTAACACTTTAATATAGGAGGTAGATTTAGATATTTTTTTAGTACCTTGGGGCTTCTGGTTGTCAATGGAAATATTCCTCACAACTGATAGTGGGTATTAATCAAGGGTCCCTAATTGGTTGGTTCTACCACTATTTAACATCAATAAATCTATTCAAATTAGTTAGAATGGACTCTGGTGCCCATTATCATATGATGTAGCGGCTTTAACACCCTCCAAAATTTTGGCTTGTACTCAAATTTCGGAGCCTACTGTGGATCCTATGATCGATCGTTACCTAGTCACTTATTTGGTAAGATGATGATCTCAAAATTCCCTCTTCAATATTAAGAGTCATTCATGTTTTTATCTTTATATTGTATGTGTCATCTTTGGGTAGGGGATAATTGCTTGTCATGTAAATGGAAGTTTGTTTTGCTTCAAGGGGAAAGATTTGTCAGAATGGGTTGTCCTCATCACATAGACATGTTTCACACTCATATTGCACACTAACTGTGCAATGCATATAAATCCCAACCTCCCTTAGCATTCAAAAATTGCATAGTGGGTTTTCCCTAGTGTACTTCCCTCAGCCAGAACCTACTGTCTCTAGAAATTGCACAGTTATGTCCCTCAGTTTTCCATACATCTTGAAACTACGTAGAGGTGTCCTCCGAGGACCTTATCCATCAGCAGTACCTTAAATCCATCAAGTTGACATATGAGTCCTCCTAGGGTGTCATCCCATAATAGTGTCTTGCATCCTAAAACTACACAATTTGTCCCTTAGATGCTCAATCTACTTTGCATCCTGAAACTACACAGATGTGTCCTCCCAAGGCCTCATCCTGCAACAATCACTACTCACTGAAACTGTGTTGATGTGCCTCTCAATTATCACAAGAAGGATGACATGCTAAAGGACTCTCAAGGATATGAGGAGGAACATAAGGAGAACAAGGAACCCAAGGTACGATAGAAGATCAGAACCACATGAAGACTCCATCTGATGCATAAAACTTTGGAGGGTAGGTATGGAAAAAAAATCACATATTTTGCAATACACCTCTTAGTGTAGCTTGAAGGATTTCTTATCATTTTCATATCATTATATCTTTAATTATATGCATGGTTGAAAGCACTAAAATTCATTCCATGTGTTTCCTCTATTTGTCTTTCTCCCTTTCATTCGTTCAACCAATTGTCATCTTTTGAAATGTTGATTGCTTTGTCATGCTTTCAATATTATTATGGTGACTTCGAAGGTTTGTCCTTGTGTGTTTGGGTTGTATTAGCTAAATTAACATTCGTCACACTCTCACACAAAGTTGTAAGCATTGTTGTGTAAGTGTCATCGCGGTCATCCAAAGGTCTATCCCAAGTGTTGCATTTTTCGCTTTCAGCTCTAGACATTCCCATAGAGGTTCATTCTTTGCTATGTTATCTGGTGATTAGTGTTGCCATGTTGTCGAATTATGATAAGTGTGTTATCACAATTTTGAGTACTCACAACTTCACTTTCCTCTCACACTTAGCCATTTTCCTCAGAATTTCTAGACGGAAGAGCTCCATTTCACCAGACCCTGATTGAGCTACACTGCACAGTCTCACCCCTCAGTGATGCTACTATACTACTTGGAATTTCATAATTCTTGAGGTTGTTCTCCGAGTCAGTTGTGCTATTCAATCCTAGAGGTGATCAACCTATCTTCCTTCCTAGAACTGTGCAGAAACAACCTCAAGGCCAAACCTATATTGTACACTTTGCAAGATCAGTCATTAATCCTTTGTCCTATTTTCTACAACCCTACTTCGCGAGGAAACTTAAGCTTACACTACTCCCTAAAACTATGCAAATTTTTCCTCCTAGTAACATCCCTCAGCCGAGACTCACAACTCCAAAAACTATGCAGAACTATCCTTAGGTCCCTTTGTTGTTCTCCCTTGTCTTCCAAAAGGAAAATTCATAGAGGTGTCCCTCAGGGTCCCACCTTGCAGCAACCATTGGTGTCCTCAATTGCACAATCCTGCCTCCTAGTGGCCTCTACGTATTTTTCCCCAACAATGAAGATTGTGCCCTAGAGTTCCTTGTCCAAGCTTGATTTCTGCTTTGCATAGTCTCAGTGATCAATCCCCCCTCCCTATCACCTGGAACTACAAAGTGCACAATTATTGGGCCCTCTTCCCAGCTTGTCATTTGTCCTGAGCTTGGAACATGGAAGGAAATGCATTGTGCTAGAACAAGAGGTTTTGAATTTGATGTAATCCCATCATGAGTGAATTTCAGGAACAGGTACACTAATAGATGATGGCGAGATGACGAATGAGATGAAGAGCAACGCACATGCTAGAATACTTACTTGTAGTTGGATGGACAAAAGAAGCGGCAAGTGTAGGGAGATCACAAAAAGATAGAAAAGATAGATCAACGCCTTAGAATTCAGCCTCTTCGAGGGGGAAACCTCCTTTACATTACATAAATGAACAATTCTTGGATGATTCAAATGACAAAACCTCGTTTCTATATATAGGAGTCTAAGGAGTCATAATATAACCAATCCGACCTAACAATAATAATATAAAGCCACAAAAATAACAATAGAGGGATTCTATGGGGCACAATAATAACAATATGGGGACAATAGGGGCACAAAAATATTAATAAGGGATACAACTATAATAGTAATGGGGCATCATTAGTATTATAGGGACCTAACATGCCCCTCTCCTTCAAAAAAGTGTTTTCCTCAATGCTTAAGTAGTTCTGGATGCTTCTGTATAAAATTCTCATCCTCCCATGTGGAATCTTCAGCGGATAAGTTCTTCCACTTGATGAGATACTCTGAAATGGATCGATTTTGTAGCTGTCAAGTTCATGCTTCTATGACTTCTTCCTATTCCAATATAATTTTTCCTTCCTCGTCAAGTTCTAGCAATATTGTTTGAACTGGGAGCTTGTCGCCTATAACCTTCTTTAAACATGAAACATGGGAAACTGTGTGCACTCAAGACACTACAGGAAGCTCCAATTTGTATGCCATAGTACCAATATTTTGCAACACCTTGTACGAACCATAATACTTTGGTGATAATTTATTATCCTTCTTAGCTTTCTTGAGGGAGATTTGTTTATATGGTTGTAGCCGTAGGAATACTTAGTCATCTACATCAAAACTTCTTTCGCTGTGATGTTGATCTTCTTGTTGTTTCATTCTATTCTGTGCCAACACAAGGTTATCCTTTAAGAGTTGGAGGACTTGTTGTTGATGTTTGATGTGATGTTCCACTGGTTGAACCTTAGAATTTTCTCTTAAATATGATGTGATGGATGGTGGCTGATATCCATAAAGTGCCATAAATGGGGTCATTTTTGTTGTTGTATGGAAGGAAGTGTTATACCACCATTCAGCCAGAGGCAACCATTTGACCCATTGCATCTGTTTATCATATACAAAGCAACGAAGATATCCTTCCAAACATTTGTTTACTATCTCAGTTTTCCCATCAGATTGAGGATGGTAAGATGATCTATGAGCTAACTGAGTACCAAGACAAGAAAATAATTATGTCCAAAAATTTCCAATAAAAATGGGATCTCTGTCACTTATAATAATATTTGGGTTTCCATGTAGCTTTTGAGTTTTTTCCATAAATGCAGTAGAAACTATACTGGCTTTAAATGGATGTGATAATGCACAAAAGTGTGCATACTTGGTAAGTCTGTCAACTACCACCATGATGACACTCTTTCCCTCAGAATTGAGTAAACCTATCATAAAATCCATTGAAACCTCCTCCCAATGTTGGCTTGGAATGGATAAAGCTTGTAATAGACCTGGTGTCTTAATTGTTTCAGGTTTATTTTGTTGGAAAACCAAACATTCTACCACAAACTCTTGAATATCTAATTTAAGGCCATCCCAAAAAAATTCCTTCTTAACCCTAAGGTAAGTTTTTAAAAGTCCTGAGTGCCCTCTTAAGGGAGAAGTGTGCAATTCCAGAGGAATATTTTGTTTGAGTTGGGAATTCTTACAGAGGTATAAGTGATCTTTGTACCATAACGAATCATTTTTCCATCTAAATTTACTTGATGTACTAGAATCTTGTTGTAACTTTTGAATAAGTGCCCACACTTCTTCATCATTCTTCCATTCCCCCATTGCTTCGTTTATCCAATCCAGTTGGATAATAGAAATGGCACACAACAATGCTTCCACATCCTCATCCTTTCTTGAGAGTGCATATGCCACAACATTTTTCTTCCCTTTTTTGTAGGCGATTTCAAATTCATAACCCAACATCTTTGTGACCAAATTTTGTGGTTCTTTAAAGGATAATCTTTGTTCTAAAAAGTATTTAAGGCTATCATGATCCATTTTTACCTTGAAGTGCCTTCCCATTGGGTAGGGTCTCCATTTCTTAAGTGCATGTAGTATTGCCAACATTTCCTTCTCATAAATAGCTTTGTGTAAATACTTTCCTGATGGGACGACTTTCGAAAGCAATGGGTCTTTCATCTTGCATTAAAACAACACCAATTCCATTTCTTGAAGCATCACATTCCACAATAAAGGTTTTTGTAAAGTCTAGTGTAGCTAAGGCCAGTGCTTGGTACATTGCCTCTTTAAGATTTTTGAAGGCCTTTGTTGCTTCTGGAGTCCATGAAAATGCATCCTTCTTCAATAATGTTGTTAGAGGTGCTGCTATTTTCCAATAATTCTTAACGAACTTGCGATAATACCCTATCTACCCGAGGAATCCTTGCAAATGCTTTATGGATGTGGGGATTTTCCATTCCTTAATGGCTTTGATTTTGCTAGGGTCTACCTTAATTCCTTCATGAGATACGATATGACCCAGATACTCCACCTCTTGTACTCCAAAGAAACATTTGGATCTTTTTGCATATAATTGTTTCTCCTCCAATAGTTGTAGCACCCTGTCAACATGTTCAACATGTTCCTTCCATGACTTGTTGTAGATTAGTATATCATCAAAAAATACTAACACAAATTTTCTAAGGAAGGGTTTGAAAATGGAATTCATCAAACCTTGAAATGTAGAAGGTGCATTGGTAAGGCCAAAAGGCATGACCAAAAATTCATAGTGACCCTCATGAGTTCTAAATGCTATTTTCGAAATGTCTTAAGTATTCATTTTGATTTGATGATATCCTAAACGAAGATCCAACTTGGTGAAGTAAATTGATCCATGTAATTCATCCAATAATTCGTCAATGATAGGAATGGGAAATTTATCTTTTAAGTGAGCTTATTGAGCTCCCTATAATATGGACACATGCGCCATGATCCATTCTTCTTATGCATCAATACTACTGGAGTAGAGAAAGAACTTTGGCTAGGTTGAATTATACCAGCCTCTAGCATGTCTGCAACCATACATTCAATTTCACTCTTTTGGGAATAGGGATATTTGAACGGCCTAATGTTTGGAGGAACACTTCCTGGAATCAAATTAATAGCATGATCGTGATCACGAATAGGAGGGAGACCTTTGGGAGTCCCAAATACCTTGGAATGATTGTCCACGAATTTTTGGAGATCTAGAGAAATAGATGATTTTGATGTGGAAACACCTAGCGAACATAATTGTGCAATTATACCTCATTGTTCTTTTTTTAGAAGCTTTGTCATAACGTTAGAGCTGATTATCTTTTCCAGTTGCCCTGCAATGCCCCTTAATTCAATTTCCTTTCCTTCCACATAAAATTTCATGAAAAGTTCTTGAAAGTTAAAAGCTATTGTACCCAAGGATCATATCCATTACTCCAAGTACAACATCAACACCTCCCATTGGAATGGAAAGCATTGGGCTATTCGATACATATTCTCCCATGGATAGCTTGATATTATGGAACTTTCTAGAGCAATTTACCGTTCCTCCACTTCCAACAATCACTTGACACTCTAGTGCTGGATATAAGAAGCAATTCAATTCTTTTGCTACCTTACAATGAATAAAATTGTGGGTACTTCCTGAATCAATTAACACTATTACCTTTTTCTTCTTGATATGTCCTTCTATCTTGATGGTTTGAGGAGTGGTAATTCCAGCCAATGCATTACAAGATATGGTCAGATTCATTTATTCTTTATCAAGGCTTTGTTCTTGGAGTATATCCTCTTCTTTTGACCTTTCTTGTTCCTTTTCTTCTTCCTCTTCACAATCTATGTAGAATAATTTCTTCTCAACACACTTATGACCTTTAGTGTATTTGCTATCACAACTGTAATAAAGCCCTATTTCTCTTTTTTCTTCCAATTGTTGTGGTGTCAACCTCATAGGTTGTGGAAGGTTAGGGCCAACAACATTTCCATCTTTATAGTTTTGAGTGGTAGGTAATTCCAGCCAATGCATTACAAGATATGGTCAGATTCATTTATTCTTTATCAAGGCTTTGTTCTTGGAGTATATCCTCTTCTTTTGACCTTTCTTGTTCCTTTTCTTCTTCCTCTTCACAATCTATGTAGAATAATTTCTTCTCAACACACTTATGACCTTTAGTGTATTTGCTATCACAACTGTAATAAAGCCCTATTTCTCTTTTTTCTTCCAATTGTTGTGGTGTCAACCTCATAGGTTGTGGAAGGTTAGGGCCAACAACATTTCCATCTTTATAGTTTTGAGTGGTAGGCTTTCTGGTTGCCATAATTTTGCTTTCCATTTTTCTTGCTAACCTGAATGCCTTCTCTAATGAATCAGGTTCCCAAAAGGTGAACATCATGTTGGATATTCTCCTTTAAATTCCCTATGAACACATCAATCCTATGCTCCTCTGGAATATTTTTTACCCTTATGTTCAATTTGTGGAACTCCTCAATGTGCTCCATCATTGAACCCTTTTGTTTGAGACTTATCAATTGGCTAAACAAGGTGTTGCTTTTTGTATCCTCATAATGTGCTGTCATTTCTTCCATAAAACTTGCCCAAGCGATAATTTGTTTAAGAGATCAAAGCCATTGATACCATAAAAACTAATTTGGTTCCAAATATAAAGTTGCAATATGTACCTTTTGTGTGTTTTGCACATTATTGAGATCGAAAAATTGTTCGATCTGTAGTATCCATGTTGCGGGATCCTTGCCATCAAACTTCCTCATATCGACTTTTGCAATATGGTGGGTCTTTGATCCAACATTAGATTCTGTGAAATCATGATTACCATTTCTTTTGTTCTCATCATGAGTTTCCTTTACTACCCTTTCACCATTAGTGACCATTTCTTGTAGCAACTTATTCAATTTATCTTCAATTCTTCCATCTTATCATCCATGCCATCCATCTTAGCATTCATGCCATTCATCTTAGCTTCCATGCCATTGACCTTAGTTTCCACGCCATTCATTTTAGATTCCATGCCATTCATCTTAGCTTCCACACCATTCATCTTAGCTTCCATGCCCTTTATCTTAAATTCCACACCATTTATCTTAGCTTCTATTAGCTTTTGTGAGAGTGACATTTGTTGCACTTGGTCTTGTAATTTTGATATATCATGTAGCATTTCTTCCTCTTCTTCATGAGTCATGCTAGAGATTTCAAGTTGTTTACTAGGTGTTTCCATTTTCTTTCTTCAAGGCATCAATTATCGATAATAATTCTTCATTATTCCCTTTGAATTCCTTCAAACTAAATTTTCAAACCAAGCTTATGCAAATATTAAAAAATACACACCTTTTTTCACTTTGTAGGCACTCGATATTGAATATGATGTATCTTTATAATTGCAAATCTTTCAGTTCTGAAATTGCGACCTTTAGTAGCCCTGTATGTCCTCTTTCCATGCCACCTGTCTGATCGAATTTAGATTCTCCAAGAAAGAGTTATGCACAATCTCCCAAGATGACCTGATTATATACCTTTTCAGAAGAGTGAACTTGTATGAGGTGCCACATGTCACTGTTTTGACCTTCGGGTCTAAAAAAGTAAACACAAGAAACTACAGTCCGTACTGTTTTTGTAACTTCATATGAAATTGCAATCTGATGCTCAAAACAAAAGTTATGATGATTTTCCCAAGGTCACCTATTTGGAATGTAATTCAGGAGTCTGTAAAAATACCAACTTCCTCAAATCATATCTCCGTAAATATAGATCGAAAAGCTCTGAAATTTTGACTCAAGGTTTAATATGATTTCATCTCAAATGGGTTTTCTTTTCGCTTCTGAAACGTCACAGAAAAGGAGATATAGTGAAAATGCCATGATGACCTATTTGGAGCAGCGAAACCCTAGAATCCAAAGCTTCGATACCAAATGTTATGAAACCAGCTCACAAAAGGATAGAAAAGATAGATCAATGCCTTAGAATTCAACCTCTTCGAGGGGGCAACCTCCTTTACATTACATAAATGCACAATTCTTGGATGATTCAAATGAAAAAACCTCCTTTCTATATATAGGAGTCTAAGGAGTCACAATATAACCAAGCCGACCTAACAATAATAATATGAAGGCACAAAAATAACAATAGAGGGATTCTATGGGGCATAGTAATAACAATATGGGGACAATAGGGGCACAACAATATTAATAAGTGATACAACTACAATATTAATGGGGGCATCATTAGTATTATAGGGACCTAACAACACATACATGGAACTATATTTGAATACCAAGACCATTGAAGACACCGCAACATCAAGACATGTAGAGGAGAGGAAAAAGCACACCCTAGAGTACATCCATCACTTAGCAGTGCAAAAACTTAACATGGCCACCGTAGTCAACTAGTACATGTCAGCAATGTCATGTCAAGTTTTGACATTAGTTTTTGAGGCCACATCACCACTATGGGCCATATTTGTTGTCATTAAATGTGTTGTAAAGTGAAAGTCCAATGGACGAACACAAGAAGTTGAAGAGTCATGTGAGTTAAAAATTTGTAAGAAGTTTAATGGTCATGAGGGTAGTCCAAGAGCCACAAGGGTCAAGCATCACCCTCGGCTATATATGCCCCTTGCATTGTATGAGCAAGGAATTTTCAGCTTGTCTCCTCCCACAAAGCATAGAGATATTTTCAGTGAGTTCTTTGAGGAGTGAGGAGTGGATCCAAACTCCCACTATTCGGACTAGTGATGTATGGTGTATAAATGTTTCTTGGGACTTTTTCTTAATTCATAAGCCTATTAAGGCCAACACGTTTTCACGCATGTTTTGTAGATGTTTGTAAGACTACTCTTTAAACATTTGTAATGCATGTTTTCTTAACCTATACTTAGGTAGTTGAACCACTTTGATTATTTTAGTACTTACATCATTGAGAATGTGTTGTATTGGTTATCATTGTTGTCTCATCCTTGTGGATTACTCCACAGGACAATAGATATACCTTTCTTCTTTACTGGTTATAACGACTATCACATCCGTGTGGTCTACTTTATGGGACGGTGTACGTGTTTTCCCTTGTACTTTGGTTTTAATGACTACCACATCCACTGTGGACTATTATGCTAGACTTTGGACAAATAAATCCTAGTTCACGGGTGTCTCTTCTTGGGTGGTACTACTACCTCTCACTTAGAGTCTCACTTCACTCTCATCCTTTGCAGTAAGAGAACCTAGACACAAGTTACATTATGGACTAACCAGGCACACTTACCTTGCTATTTGAATATACCAGCATAACAATCTCATGTGTTGATAGCCAGAGCCAAGAAAGATCTTTAAGTATATGGAAACTAGGCCTTTATGCCAGATGGGACTACTACACCAAATAGTGTGAGGTCTAGTCAGAACTTCATATCGGGGAGATCCCCTTGGTTGATGGATTTCTAGCACCGTCAACAAAATCATGCTAGAAGGAGGGCCAGATGATAGGATGCACTCGTAGAGTCTAGTTTGAATCTCATATTTCAAAATGTCTCTTCCCAAAATCATAATCACGGGATTTTTTCTAAAGATCTTAATTGTAACATCCTTGCAGAAGTCATTCATGACCTGTCCAAACTTAATTTCAATGGTGAGGGTGAATCAACTTTTAATGAACATTTGTTTGAAGTTATCTATCTCTATTTTTGTAAAAAAGTAAGTTCTAAAGATGTCATTGCTAGATTACTCACCCTCACATTCAAAGGTCATGTAAAAAAATGGTGTCATACATTACTTGCTGCTTCTATCCATTTTCTCGCTCATCTTGCCAAGATGTTGTGCAAAGCCTTTAATAAGTATGACCATGAAGATGTTTGTGAAATAATCCTTCATTTAAGAATGAAACCTAATGAATCAGTTGAGGACTCTGTTGATCGACTCTTTCACCTCTGTTGCAAAATTCTTGACAAACTTTTGAACTCAGATTTCTTGAGAAAAGATTTCAAATGCTTGGTTCATGTCTCCTTATATAGTGAGCTTGAACCTCCTCATTTCCCTTCCTCCCCAACTCTTGCAGATCATGAGGCACCTCAGATTATAGAGGAGGAGGCCACCACCCCATTTCTTTCTTGTCCTCCTCCTTTTCTAGTCCCCATGTGATTTCCCCCTTATGCTAATCATGAAGCTGATAAATCTATGCAGCATGTCCCCATCCCATGTTTTGATCCATCTCTAGCTTTAATGCAGGGAATTCTAGAATGGCTCAGGAAGCCTACTATGAAGACTTACTCCTCCATTCTACAAGAGGACATCACCACTCATAACTCAAGTCTTGAATATGATCTACATCTTTGCCATCCTCTATCATCTACAAGCCATGAATTCTTGTACTATGACTCCCTTGATCAATCTACTTCACTAGCCAGCTGTTCATATTCTCTTAATTCTCAAGCTACTAGTTCAAATTCTGATCAAGTGAAATGTAGTCAAATAGCATAGGCAGAGGAGTAGAAAGGTGAGGACACTATCAATATTACCTCTCTCTTTCAAAATTTTCCACATCAAAATAATGAGCTTCCATTCTTGAATGATCCTCAATCTACGAGTTTCAATGGAATATCCTAGATAATCAATTATTTCATTGAACCCCATACTTTTGGAAGTGATCATCCCAATGATGATAATTCCATGCCTATATTTCGTGATGAATTCCTAAGCACATATTGTGATCCTCCGGTTTCTTAGGGAGATTCTAATTCAAATCTAGAATGTGCCCTGGTCAAATAAGACATATGTATAGAAACTTCCTCTTCACCTCACTTTCCCTTATGTCCTACCATTCACAATACGTCTACATGCCGTAGAGATACTTCATGCTCTTTTGTTACTCAATCTGATGAGTTATCTCCTTGATTGACACAAGACGGTGAGGTTGCCCATGATAAAATTGAAAGTAGTCTAATCACACTAGACTCTTCCCACCCCTCATCATCTCCGATGTTGCATGAAGACAACAACACAAATCAGCTTGCTCATGCAAGCTCACCAATTCATTTATCTTTTGGATGAACCATTAGAAGAGCCTCTTTAATTGACCAATCTAATTGATATTGAAACCTATGATAGAGATGCTACCCTCTGGAATGCAGTTTTGAAATTAGTAGAACCAACCACCCCCAAGCCATGCATGATCTAGTTCAAGATTGAAAATGTGATTCTATAATGCTGGAAATTTCCAAGACGTGCCAGGGAGTCGAGGAACTTCAACTTACATTGATGATTACGTTATTACTTTGTGAATCTGGTAAGCCCCCTAAACCAAATCAAATCTGGTTTCTCATGCACAATCTGTCTATCTACATGGTTGCACTCAATGTGAATTCCCATGTGAAAATGTTTGGTATTATGGGTGTAATTGCTAAAATTTTAAAATTTTCACTTATGACTGAATTCACGAATCTGTCACAACACATCCACCTTCATGCAAACCTCCCACATCAAACATAGGTTGGGAATGTTCATCTCTCACAAGGTCATGGAATTATGAAGCTAGTCATCTCAAAGACTATCTTTGCCCACAATCATACTTATCGAATTCCCCCCTTCATGGTGAGATTTTTGGACTTCTTGTGAATCTTGTAACTCAAATATGTCTTCTCATCACACCATAGATCTCATTGGGTCATGATGAACACAAAACCTATCACACAAATCAAGTTCCATTCCATTTTCCATGCCTTAACTAGTTTCATGCATTCACAGTGCTAGCATCCTTTTTAAATTCTTCTAATGAGTATGATGCTTGAAAAAATTGTCACCAGTTGGAGGAAGGTTGTCTGTCATATCTAACTCACAACGAACTTAGTTTTATTGTTCAAAGTGGTCGCTGTTGAAATTTATATGTCTAACTCATTAGAAATTTTCCTGCACTGTCTGGTTTATTTCACTTACTTTTTTCATTACTGAATAAGTTATTTAACCATATAAACACTAAAATAAACATAATGTAGTCTCAACCATCTACATATCAACAGATGAAAGAAATATATAAATGCACAAGGGACACCATTAGTTTTGGACAATTGTCCCAGGAAAAACCCAACTTGGGAAAACCCGTGCAACTGTTCTAAGGATTTTATTATTAAGCATCTTTTCTTGAGTATAATTGGGTGCCAAACGGGCTCACTCGACAAATAAATCTATCTAATAGTGATACCTCAATATATCTAGTAGTGATACCTCTCTTCAGAAGTAGATATTTTGAAAGTCTCCTCCATGAAACGTTCTTTAGTACCTATCTGAGGCTCAGCGTCAACCCTCCTAGCCTCCGCGTCAGCCTGAAACCCTTTGTGTCAACCCTCTGAGGCTCTTCATAGCCTCTTTGGGCATCTGTGATCTAGGTGGATATTGGCAGTCACCCACCAAGTCCACCTAGACCCCCACCATTGTTTCTTTTAGCTTTTCAGTTTCCTTAATTGTAGCACAGTTTACTATTTTTAGCAATTTTTCGGGTCCTAAACTTTTAGAGATGTTTTGATGCCCTAAATAATTTTTTTCAGGAAAACTGGGAGAAAAATGGGTCCATGGCCCAATGTTTCTCCTCCCAAAGTTGTAGTTCTTAGATAGGACTTTCTAACAAGATATTGTTCCCGTCAAATGGAGGTCATATGCCAAAGTTATGACCCTGGGAAGTTGATGTACCAATTTACCCAAACAGGGTCCACAGTTTTCCATTTCATCTTCTAGGGTTAGGTTTTTGGATGTTTAGGGTTTTCCATTGTTTCTCAACAATAAATAGGCCTTTGAGCCTCATTGTAACACAATTCAAAGGCATGTAGCCACCACATCTCTTCTCAAAGATAAGCTATCGTCGCCCTAGTTGGTTTATTTCCATTTCTATTTGTAAGCATATTTCAATATTGTACATTAATGAAATGAAGTATTATTTCCATTGCATCTCTATGTTCATGGTTATCTCTGTAATTGTTGCATTCCTGTTGAAATCTGGATTAGTGGTATCAGAGTAGTTTGCTTTTTCTCTTTTTTTCTTTGCATGTCCCCAACGAGGTCGGGATATAAGGAGTTAGGGCTTGAACTGGTCGAACCTTTGCAAGACCAGCCTCACAAATCATGATGGCTTCCCATGGCAGATGAAAAGAAATACGAGGGGGCATGAGATCCTACCAAAATCTTGCTTGAAGAAACCCTCAAGAGACAAAGGAATGCGATGATGAACAACTTTGCCTAGATCCTTCAGCGGCTACCTAGGGGCAACGCATCGGCTTCCAACGGCTACTCTGGAAACACCACTCTATTTAAGATACAAGTTAATTTTGCAATCCCCATATTCAAGGGGTAGATAGATGCAGATGTTGTTGATAAATGGTTAAATCTACCAGAGGGTTATTTTCTATTCATGATTTTTACAGTCAGGAAAAGATTATTTTCGCTCTTCTCAAAGTAGCCACCACGTCAAGGACTGGTGGGAAACCTACTGTGAGCAAAATGATGAAAGCACAGGCTCATTATTTTCAGCTGCACCCACTTGGAATTTGTTCCAATATTCCATCAAGGAGCAGTATTACCCTGTCGGAAGCTATGAGGATCAATACATAACGTGGACCAAGCTGCGGCAGGGAAGGGACCAAGACGTGCCAGAGTTTAGCTATATTTTCTATACCATTCACACAAAGTTGGGTATCAAGGATTAGGAGCATCATTTGATACTCAAATACCACAGCTACCTGCACAAGTAGATCTAGGAAGACATAGAATTCTTGAACATCTCCTTGCTCGGCACGACATGCCGATATGTCATCAAGGTCGAGCAAAAGTTTAAACAAAAGAAGTGAGACTTTGGATCTGTGAATCCAAAGCAAGGGAAAGGTGCCCAAAACAAAGGAAAAATCCAAGGTGGGGTGGCCCAAGACAACCCACCAAACCTACAAGCAAAGAATAGTGTCGTGAAGCCGAAAAAGAACATGGGAAAATGGTGTGATTTCCATAAGAGCTCCACTCAGAACACAAGTGAGTGTCAGGCCAAGCAATCACTTGTTGCGAGCTAAAGGTTTCATAATCAGATGCATGTTCTGACTCTAAGTCAGAACCCAACAAGGAGAATGAGAAAGGGAACCAGATTATTGATGTGGAGCCCAATGCCACCATTGCCACCACTAAGATCCAGAAGGAGGAACCCAAAGATGTAGAGGATGAGGAGAATCTCTCCCACTCCCAGATGTGGGTAAAGGGTTCCCCGATACAGTTCATTGTCGACAGTTTGTCCCAAAAGAACCTCATTTTGGTAGAGGCCATGAAGCAGATGGACTTACCGACCACATCACATCCATAACCATATAGAATCAGGTGGCTTCACCAAGGACGAGAACTACGTGTCAGCCAGCAGAGTCACCTACCATACAACATCAAGCCCTTCATAGATGAGGTATTATGTGACATTGCTCCCCTTGAAGTTTGTGATGTATTATTAGGACAACCATACTTGTGGAAGTGAAATTTTGTGTATGAATCAAGGCCCTGTGCTGTTATTGTTACTTTGAGAAATAATTTGTATAGGATACCAGAGGTAGCACTGCCTGCCGCCATTTCTTTGGTTACTGCAAAACAATGCAGTAAGCTAATTTCCAAAACCAGGAAATTTGTTTTCTTGATGATACGCCCTCAAGGAAAGAAGAAGATGGTGGCCACGACCGTGAGGCAGGGCCCCTCCACACGACAACTACAGATGGACAAGATCGTGGAGGAATATGAGGACATGTTCACCTCCCCCGTAGGAGTTCCTCTGCGCTATCAGGTCAAGCACTCCATGATCTCACTCCAGGTGTGCCACTGCCCAATGGACTAATCTATTGGTGCTCCATTCTAGAGAACGATGAAATCAAGAGGCAGATTCAGGAACTGCTGCGAGAAGGTCACATCCATCTGAGTTCATCGCCCTGTGGGAGCCCGGTCATGTTGGTACAAAAGAAGGATGGGAAGTGGAGACTCTGTATGCACTATCAGGCACTGAACAAGATCACTGTCTGTAATAGGTACTCGATCCCATGGATTGATGACCTCCTGGAACAACTAAAGGGGAAAAAATATTTCACGAAGATCAATTTGAAGTCAGGATATCACTAGGTACCAGTCGAACCCTCCGATGTCTAAAAGATTGCCTTCAAATCCAAGGAGGGCCTTTTCGAATGGTTGGTTATTCCTTTTGAATTGACAAATGCTCCTGTGACCTTAATGAGGCTAATGCGTGACATATTATAACCATTTACCAACTCATTTGTAGTGGTATACTTGGATGGCATCCTGATCTTCAGCCAGAGTTGGGAAGAGCACCTCCACCATATCCGACAGGTTCTCCAAACACTGCAGCAACACAAGTTATGTGCCAATTTATAGAAATGCACTTTTGGCATGACCTAGGTTCAATATCTGGGATACATTATTGATGAATAGGAGGTGCATGTGGATCTAGCCAAGATCCAAGTCATTCGAGATTGACCATCTCCAACCACTCTGACAGAGCTCTACAGCTTTCTAGGTCTTTCCAACTTCTACCGCAGGTTTGTGTTGGGATTTTCTCATATCACTTGGCCCCTAAGTCAAGTCACCAAGGAAGGAGCGAAAGAAAAATTATTTTTTTCTGAATCTCAATAGAAGGCATTCACAAAGTTGAAATATTTCCTTTGCTCAGCACCAATGCTCGCATTACCAAACTTGCAACAACCATTTGAGGTCAAGACAAATGCCTTTGACTATGCCATTGGTGTAGTCCTTACTCGGCATGGGCATCTAATGGCATATCATAGTGAGACACTTTCAAACACAGTCTAGAAGTATCTGACCTATTACAAAGAGATGTATTCCATTGTGTAGGCCTACTAAAAATGGAAGCATTACATTTTGGGGAAGGAAACGATCATCCACATAGGCCACTGACCCCTGTAGTTCATACAGACCCAAGGGAAATTGCAAAATGATCGCCATCAGAAGTGGTCCACATACCTGCAACAATTCCATTTGAATATCAAGTATAAGAAGGGAAGCACCAATAATGTTGTATATTGCCTCAGTCGACCACCGATCATGGCATTAACCACCATGTTCTACTCTTGTGGGCACTAGACTTCTGATTGGCAACTTCTCTACAAAAGTAACCCAAAATTCAGCCACACATACCAGACACTCTTGGAGGGTCAACATGTTCCATATTTTCTCCTCCAAGATGCCCTATTATGCCACTTGGGTCACCTTTGTGTTCATTCAAGCAATCATGCCAAGATGATTTGGGAAGCACACTACAGTTGGGCTACTTGGAATTTCAGGGTCGAGAAAATAGTGGCAGTACTGTAGAAGTATTTTTTTTGGCTGAATCTTCGATAGGATTTCGGGAAGTACATCAGATCATGCACTATATGTGCCATTTCCAAACCAACCATCAAGAAGCAGGGCCTCTCTAACCTGCTGCCTACCCCTAGTCGACCTTGGGAATCCATATCCATGGATTACATATCAGGCCTTCCTTCCACTAAGCACGAAAACAACTGTGTTTTTATGGTGATCGACAGGTTCTCGAAGATGGCCATTATGGTGGCCTGCAAGAAGAATATCACAGCAAAATCCACTGCTAAACTCTTCTTTGAACAAGTGTTGGTACACTTTAGGATCCCACAGTCTATCATCTTAGATCGGGACAACAGGTTCCTCAATACATTTTGGTCCAGTCTCTAGTCAATGCTAGGCACCAAGCTCACTAAGTCCACAACCTTCCATCCTCAAACTAATGGCCAAACAAAGGTTTTCAACAAGATGATCGTACACATTCTGCGCATGTACAACTCAAAGAATCCATGCACATGGGACAAAAGCCTCCCCTATCTCCAACACAGCTACAACCAAGCTCTCCACAGCTCAATTGGCCACAACACTTTTTAGGTGGGCTTGGGATGCTAGCCACTATGTCCCATTGATGTCGCCATGCCATTTGCAGTTACTCAAGCGGATTCAGCTCATGTCCAACTCAAAACAGATAAGTCAAACTACTTCATTGAGCACATCCAACATATTCACTAGTAGGTCCATGACATTTTGGAGAAATCAAATTCCAAGTACAAGCAGCGACATGATCAACATCGGGTGCCACACAAGTTTCAGGTGGGCGACAGAGTCTGGTTGCGTTTGCAAAAGGAATGCCTTACCAAAGCCTGTCAAAAACTCAAACCACTCTGATATCGTCCTTACACTATCACCAAGGTTGTGGAAGACAATGCATTTGAGCTCAGCATTCCCCCATTCCTTGGCTTGCACCCAATGTTCAATGTGGACCGTCTTCAGCCATACTTTCCACCATTACTAGACACATCCGACATTGCAGAACAACTCACACCCACAAAGTTAAATCCATATTGCATAGAACGAGCTACAATTGATTGGATCATGGACACATAGATAAAGCACACTCACCAATAGAATATCCAATTGTATCGATTTGTCAAAGCAGACCAACTCCTTCACCACGACAAGTGGCTCACCAGGGACCAAGTTCAGCAGAAGTTTCCTCATCTCATGGAGGAGCTCAACGCAATGGGGACAATTTCTTCCTAAGGTGGGAGGAATGATCTAGGTGGATATTGGTGTCCACCCACCAAGTCCACTTGGACCCCCACCATTGTTTCTTTGAGCTTTTCAGTTTCCTTAATTGTAGCACAATTTACTATTTTTAGTAGTTTTTGGGGTCCTAAACTTTCGGAGTCGTTTTAAGGCCCTAAAAAATGTTTCTTGGGAAAACTGGGAGCAACATGGATCCATGGAATGATGTTTCTCTTAAAAATATAGATCTTTCTAACGAGATATTATGCATATCAAATGGAGATCGTATGCCAAAGTTACGACCCCAGGAAGTTGATGTGCCAATTTACCCAAACGGGGCCCACAGTTTGGCATTTCATCTTCTAGGGTTAGGTTTTTGGATGTCTATGGTTTTCCATTGTTTCTCAACAATAAGTAGGCCTTCAAGCCTCATTGTAACATAGTTCAGAGGCATGTAGCCACCACATCTTTTCTCAAAGATAAACTACCATTGCCCTAGCTGGTTTATTTCCATTTCAGTTTGTAAGCATATTTCAGTATTTTACATTAATGAAATGAAGTATTATTTCCACTGCATCACTGTGTTTATGGTTATCTCAGTAAATTGTTGCGTTCCTATTTAAATCTGGATCACTCTATGTCACCTCTGTAACCTCTGTGTCACTCACACAGGCCCTTTGGCCCTCTACACAGTCACTCTAGCCTCTGTGTGGCTCCTTTTGGCTCTACATCTACCTCTCTGCCTCTGCGCTGGTCTTCTAGCACTATCTTTTCCTCTATGATATGCACTCACTACCCCTCACTGAAACTGTGGTCACTGCATCGATTTCTCTTAACAAACCTAACTCTAGAAAATTGAACTGATTGATCACTTTGGTGTATCTCCAACTCACCCTCAAGCCTCCTCTTATACTTTTTCTATTGAGTCTTCAATGGCCGAGACTACATCTCTAATTAGCAGCTAAGATTGGATTTGGTTTGACCCATTTCATTTAGAACCTTCTAACCCAGTTTTATATTAATGCCCATTAATATTTTTATTTTCCTAAGTTTAGACTTAGGAACCCATTAAAAATATTAATTATTTTAATATGTCCTTCACCGGGTAGAATTTCCCCAAACCATTTCTGGGTCTTGGATATGTCATGTGCTTTAGCCTCTCCACCAATTTTCATGGTTATTGCCTATCTAATGATACCCCAAATCAATAGTCTCAAGATTGTTCATATGGGTTTTTCTTTGTTCATTGTAAAATGGAAATCTGACATCTCAATTAGTTCATCTGATCATATCTCCATCTTGGGTAATTGTCATTCAGTTTATCATTTTCCCATAAGCACATCAGATGATGATTACTTCATGCTCTCTGATATTCATTGCTTAACATCTCTCTCTCCATATTTATGTCAAGTAGATGAGGCACTTCAACCTTCGCTGAGGGTTATGGCAAGTCCTCAATGTCTTGGCATGACTGCCAAGGATGATTAGCTCTATTTTTCTTTACATGATTTCCATCTTGATCCTGATTCTCCAATCAAAAATTCATATTTCTGAAGATCACGAGGCTTTCAATATGGCCATCATGAATTTTACGATCCAATCTTTGAATGGCTGGAATAATCTTACTTGGCAAGCTCTGTTGTGGGAAACAAGTTTCAATCCTTCTTTGCACTTGCTAAGAAGCTAGATGCAAACAGGGATGCACCCTCAAGATGCTTCCAAGTTTTGTTGTGGTATTCGTCAAAGAGGTAAGCATGTGCATTGGGTAAAAGTACTGGTTGTGACACGTCTTTTTGTCCACAAGCAAGACCTTCCTTCCCATGTGAAAATTTTTCAAGTTTCCATATTTTCTGGTGCACATCACTTTTTATCTATTTTAATCATTCATATTTTTATGGATAAAGGTTGGGAACGACTATGGGGCTTCACTAGAAATTTCATTAAACGTAACCCCGGCCCTCTAACTGTTAGGATGGGATTAGGATTAGCCGCATCTTAGTTTTCCTTTCCTTTTACTCATCTTGTACTCGTTCCGTATAGTTCATTCTTGGTTTATTATTACATTTTTACATCATGTTCACTTTAGTCATTTTATTATCTTCTCTTTCGATTTTGGTTTTTTGGTTCTGTGTCTTCTTTCTTGTTTCTTTGTTTCCTTTTGTTTTCACTACGTGAATAAGTGTTGTGCTTGGACCCGGGTCTTGGCTTTTGAATGTGTATGTGGTTGAAGTTCAAAGAGTTGTTGTGACACTACAACCCTTGGCTAATATTATGTCCATGTTACTTGTGTTTGGTTGTAAATTTTGGACAGTTAATTCATTACAGAAAATAAGCTTCATCTGTAATGAGAGCTTTGGTCCAACCATGAACTTGTGTCCAAATTTTGAACCTCATGCATGTACTCCATTTTCTGCTTTGGTGTGTTCAAACTTATCCAACTAGTAGAAATGGAGAAGGGGAAAAATATAAACAAGCAAACCTAAATCAGAGGCCTTTACATGCTTCTCTAAAGGAACAACCTCTCTCGCTTACAATAAGTCAAGATCCCTCTTCTACCCAAAAAATAACTAAGTTCCTTTCATAGTTCTCTTCCAAAAATAACAAAGGTGAAAGAAGAGAAAGACTTCCTACACAAAGTGGTGAAGCAAGAAAATCCAATAGATTACTGTTCAAGATCGCTGGGAATGGAACAATGCTTGTGTTCTTGCGCGACTCCACCGAGGTGCTATCTAGGCTTACTGGTAGTGGAGCAACATCAAAGATGAAAAACTATACTCTAAAAATATTTAGCTCGCGACCCAAACTGCCCTTCCCAATTTGAAACAATGTGATTATGCTAAATCTTGTGTTGTGTTTAACTGAGTTGGTACAAGGAAAAATATGTCTATCCATCGGGTAAGTTGGGAAGCTAAAGTAATTTTCACAATGAATCAATACTCCTTGTTGGACCAAGGCCTACACTGAACGAACCAAGATAGAGAAAATGGAATTCAACTAGTGTGTCACCAAGTGTTGTAGTGGCTACATGTTCTCAAGCTTCCCTCTTCAATCCTAAGAGTCATTCACACTTTTATCTTTATATAGTATGTGTCATCTTTGGTTAGGGGATTATCGCTTGTCATGCAAAGGGAATTTGTTTTTCTTCAAGGGGAAAGCTTTTTGAGAATGGGCTGTAATAGACATGTTTTGCACTCACCTCACACACTAACTGCACAATGTGAAAAAAGCCTAACCTCCCTTAGCATGCAAAACTGTGTAGTGGGTTTTCCCCTAATGTCCTTCCCTCAATCAGAACCCATTATCTCTAGAAACTATGCAGTTTTGTCCCTCAGCTATCTAGTGTTCCTTGCATCCTTTAACTCTATAGAGGTGTCCTCCCAGGACCTCATCCCATAGCAATGGCTTGCATCCAAAAATGACGCAGTTTTTGTCCCTCAAGAATCTTAGTTGCCCATTTTTCCTTGCATCCTGGAACTGTACATAAGTGTCCTCCCCGAGCCTCATCCCACAACAATGTCTTGTATCCTAAAATTATGCATTTTGTCCCCCATATTCTCCATCTTCTTTGCATCCTGAAACTACGTAGATGTGTCCTACCAAGGCCTCATCCCACATAAGTCACTGCCCATTGGAATTGTGCAGATGTGTCTCTTAGTGATCACAAGAAGGATGACATGTTGGAGGAATATCAAGGAGATGAGGAGGAAGATAAGAAGACCAAGTAACCCAAGGTATTATAGAATATTGGGACCACATGAAGAATCCATCTGATGCATAACCCTTTGGAGGGTAGGAATGGAAATCAAACCACATCTTTTGAAATACACCTCTTAGTGTAAATTGAAGGGATTATTATCATTGTCATATCATTCTGTCTTCAATGACATGCATGGTTGAAAGCACTAAAATTCATTCCATGTCTTTCCTCTACATGTCTTTCTCCATTTCACTCACTCAACCAACTGTCATCTTTTGACACGTTGATTTACTTGTCATTATTGCAATCTTGTTATGGTGCTTTCGAAGGTCTCTTTTTGTGTGTTTGGGTTGTCTTGGCTATGTGAAATATGTCACACTCATACATAAAGTTGTAAGAATTGTCATGCAAATTTCATCACGGTCGTCCAAAGGTCTATCCCAAGTGTCTCATTTTTCGTTTTCAACTTTAGACAGTCCCACAGAGGGTCATGCTTTGCTATGTTTCCCTTGTGGTCAGTGTTGTCATGTTTTTGAACTACAGTAAGTGTGTGATCACAATGTCGAGTGCTCAAAAGTTCACTTTCCTCTCACACTTAATCCCCTTGGTTAACGAATTTCTAGCACCATTAACACATTAATGTTACGTTACCTCGAATCTAGGTATGGCATATATTAATGAATGGTGACTAGATGCCTTCTCCATGTTTAACTTTAGCTCATTTATTCACATGGTGTTGTGAAACTTCATTTTCCCCATAACTAACATACAATATACAAATTATTTGGGATTGAACATAGGTCATTCATCACTCATAAATTTACATAACATGGGTTTGCTAAGTGAGCTACTATCAAAGGGGACTAAAACCCTTCTATTATTATAAGGCTAGATCTTGGAAAAAAATCCTTGGACCTTGTTGTTGTTATACAACAAATTGACCCCCTCATTAGCTCATAGGGGAAAGAAATGATAGCTAAAGAAAATACCAAGATCACATGCCTTCTTTACACACTAATGTTGGCTATGCACTGACAACCTACTTTATAAAGCTTCTCTGCAAGCCTAAGGGTGCATTAGTGACCCAAATAACTCTAGTTGATATTTCGATAACAACATTAGTGGACCCTAATGAAGTTATAAGGGTCAAAGGAGTGAATTGATTCATAAATATGTAGATATTTGCTCCTAGATCTACTCAAGAAAAGCAAGGAAACATCTCAAGTTCAACCTATTTCGGGGATTTCTAATACTAGTGAAAGAGGAAAATGTGAAATAGCTGAAAAGCATGGCAACTTCATTGCTTTTACCCTAAGGAACTCATGGAGGAACTTGACAACCCTAACTCAATTGCTACATAAGCAAAGCTATGGCTATGGTGATAGGGGTTAGATAATTTGAAAGGATAACATACTTGATTGTCGGGCATTGTCTCAAATCATAAGAAGTTGGTAAGAAGGGGGGGGAGAGAGAGAAGCTAGATGGGTAAGGGCATGCTGATGCAACAAATGGTTGTAATCACTCTTCTGACATTAATATAGAACTTTAGTTGTACTGTCTACTTCGTGGTGTTGGTACTATCATTCATTTGTTTGTTTGTCCAATACATTTTAGCATGAGTAGCTTAGTTATGTGTAACTAGATGTCTTTTATGTATTCATGTGTTAGTTATCAAGGTTGTATGTTGTGATTATGCTTGTCTCTTCTATGCGCAAGACTTGATCTAGAGCTAGCTTAGAGGACTTCCACCCAACTAATTGTGCTCTCCAGCAAATTGACATAGAGGCTTGAGGTAATCCATCTATTTTGCTTTGATAGTTAGTTAATGTTTATGGAAATGCATGTAACTTTATGACGGTTGCAGATAATATTACAGTCTATCGAGGGTCCCGGGAAGACCCATGAAGGTATCCCATTCTCCATACACAGTTCGTTTTATCTTATAGTAGAATTGGCAACTCCATTGGGGACTATACATCTAGTTCCTATTTTACCCAAATAGTTCTCAGTTTCCTCCCCCTTCGAAGACCTCCCTATACTTTTGCATTCCCTTTCTAACCCACCAAAACCTTGCTGCATTCTGCCTTTACATCTTCAATCTTGAATCTGATCCAAAAGACCATGTTTTGAGTTGTTTCCCCAAACTAACACAGGTTAGCAGACTACACAGTGCTTTATAAAGTTTGTATCTGCATACACGAAGCATTAGTGGACCCAATAACTCTCTATGGCCACTGCTACAGAGTGTTAAGCTCCCAAAATATTGATTTCCAACTGTGTCTGCAAACTCAAGGGGATAGGAAGCCTAATCATCGACTGAAATAGTGTCTGAAACTGCATTTTGTTAGCAAGATCAGTGTCCTGAAAGAAATTTTTTAAGGAAATAAGTTTTTTTTTCTTTCTTAAAAGATTTTTTATGAAAGAAAGATCCACATTTTTTATTCATTCTTCTATTTAGCTGGTTAAAAGCTACTTTATTTTGGTTTCAAGTAGTTGTTAGGAAAGCATTGGAAGGATTTCAGTTGGTTATGCATGTGTATAATCACTAAGATGCATGGAACAAATATGAATATGTGAAAGACTCTCACCTATATAATACAACTTGTTTTCATTGAATTGAATATTTTTTAAAGCATTGTCTTGTGCATGATTTTTGAGTTAGAGTCCCATCACATTTCATACTTCAAATCCCCTACTGAAGACAATAAAAAAGTACACATAAAATTTACCTAAATCAATCAATAACTCTTTATTGAGCAAACAAACATTAGTTCAAGCTAGGTTCTTGGGATAGGCAATGTGAGTAAACTGGCCAAGATCGAAAACCAAAACTAGTGTCATTAAAAGAGAGAAAATTCATGTTGTACTCATACTACCAGGACCACTCCAGTAAAAGTGGAGGTAAATATGAGACAACATCAGACTGTAAGTGATGGTAGCCCGCCTTTGCTTACAACTCTTTTGCGTATTCTATTTATTGGGGATACCTTCGGGGATTTCAAAGCTGAGTTGGGGACTCAGGTATCTTGCCCACACAGTGTACTGTCTGTGACTATGTCCCCCCCAGTAGTGTCTATGATTTGAGGTATCCTTAGTGGCCAATATTTTAGGGACTTACACAAGGTGACTAGGGCGGGTTGCCCTGGTACCTAACAAAGATGGACCTACTTTGTCTTCAGTTTTTGGGAGGGTGCTCGTCTTCACGAGAGTACTTGGCTCCTCAATATGTACTTGGCTCCTCAATATGAGGTTCAGGTGAAGCTCAAGAGTAACCGTCACTAATTGACATGAGCATTCCTTATGTCAATCAAGGACATATGGTTAGTTCTATGGTGGGCGGGAATCCTCAAGGAGGTCCCAACCAATCCATGGGGGCACCCTAATCACAAATTCAAATGAGTCAAGGGGTCACTGCTTATCATGGAGGAAATTCAATACCCCAGCATCAGAATCCCCATGGAAATCCACATTTCAATGCCATACTCCAAGGCAACTACTATACCACACAACTTATGTATAATATTTGCACTCAAACGATGGGAGGACCACAAGGATCCTCAAGTCATATGTCATTGAATTGGTCTGAGTTGGGGGCACCACACACTCTACCTTTCTTGGAACCGTTGGATATCCTTGAATTGTAAAAAATTACAAATGGCACCATCTATCATAACTTACTTTGGTTGCTGAACCTTCATAAAATACCAACAAACATCCCCGAGTTCAATGGAAAACAAGTGGAGGATCCAGGCACCCATATCACCACCTATCATCTTTGGTGTGTTTCTAACTCCATGGTGGATGATAGTGTCTGGTTACGTCTTTTTCCCCACACCCTCACTGGCAATGCAGCTAAGTGGTACATTGATTTACACCACACATCAGTGAATACCTTCAACACTCTAGCGATGGAATTCTTAAAGCACTTCCAGCTACCCATCCACTATGAGACTAGGACAAATCTCCTCACGTCATTATGTTAGGATACTTCCACCCACATCTTTGATCATATACATGAATGGAGACATAAGGGAAGGTTAGTCAAAGCTCCCCTCCGAGACTATCTCTTAATGGACTAGTTCTGCAAGTCCCTACTCCCTCAAATCGCTAAGGATGTTGCCTTAGGTGGTCTAGTCATAGAATACCAATCCATACATCGTGCCAATCACTTAGATCTGATATATTCATAGTCTAGCAATCTTTACAACGTAATCCCCAATGCCCCTCACAACTCCAATGCTTCCGCTACTTAGCACCCCGGAGAGCATGCCGACGGGATTTTCGGTGCAACCTTTGGGGCTGTTGTAAAACAACTCAGTGGTCACATTGCCCAGATGTCAGTGGACCCTCTACCAAATTGACTTCTCTTCCTACCACCGCGATAAACTCTGTACAGTCTATGCAAAAACTCGGTGGTAAGAACAAGAAGAATAAGAAACAGACCGTTCCTTCTGAGGAGCAGTCAACAAAGAAATGAGACCCAAAGCAGAAGGTTTTTGATCCCTCTGACGATGGAAAGGATAAATCCACCTGATTCCCTTGCAAAATCTGTGCGCAATACCACATGACATATCTGTGTCCGCATCTTGAGGAATGCACAGATTTCATTGCTCGAAAGGATACTGATAGGACCACCGTTGTCCTGAATAATCCTTTCCCTACTCAACAACAACAAGACCTTATTGCAAACCGACACCAACCCCCGCAAGGGGGCAATGGTGGTTCACAACATCCTTCAGCTAGTGAAGGATCCTCTACCGTTTACACCTTTGAAATGCTAGATCTACAAACAAGAGCTAAATCCTATGGAGCTCCTGTCGCTCATGAAGAGGGACCTTCCTCAAGTCAGAACCCACCACCACTTAATTATTTTCATATCGAAAGGCTGGATGCTGACCTTGTAATTCACCCCCCTAAAGGGGCACTTCAACACACAACACACAATACATCTACACGTGCCTCCCAAAACTACAACATTGTAGAAGATTTGGCGCAAGCGCCATCGGCTATGTCAGCACTCAAAGTATTACAAACATGCCCAATGCAAAGGAAAGCTTTGATTTCGGCTATTGGTGGTATCAACCCACAGGATTCCATGCTTACAATTTTTGACATGGAAAAGTGTAAACCTCCCCTTTCCCACCAACTTTCATTTCAAGTGCAATTTTTTCTCGGAAGGTAAAGGTATACACAAAACTGTCATCGATGAAGGCACTTCTACCTGCATCATGTCAGCTTCATGTTGGCTCGCTTTGGGTTCTCCAACCCTATCCCCACCATCTAATTCCCTTAAAGGTTTCAACGGCCACACTTTCATCCCAAAAGGTTACCTAGCTAGCTATCCAGTCACCTTGAGTGGGAAAATGGTAACGGTGGATATTGAAGTCGTGGATCATAAACTCGACTATAGTCTACTTTTGGGTTGCAATTGGACTTATGCCATGAATGCCATTGTGTATTCGGTCTTCCGTATCATCCTATTTCCCTTAGATGGAAAGATAGTCACAGTGGACCAACTATCCTTTTGCACCCCAGATTACTCCCCGTTACCTAGTAGCTTTGTACCCTTAGTGGGTGGTGTACCTGACTCTTATGTTAGTATTGGTACTGGTCTATTGAACGGATCTTCCTTGATGGGTTGTTTCCCTCTTCTGCCACCCGTGGTTCCACAGACGGTCTCTATGGTTTCATCCATTCCTCAAGAACTGACCGATCCTTGGATCCTCCCAGCCCCTTCAGAAAATGACACTTATGGAGCACAAATGTCATTGTCACCAGCTGAATTGGTCTATTAGGCCATTCAATCTGCATTAGAGTCTCTAGTCACTTTGGTTATGGCTAACAATACCACTGTCCCTCCCATAACAACTCCTTCTTTCGATCCCCTCAATAAAGTCCTACCCATGGATGAAGATATTAGAGAGATCACAAGTTTAGAAGAGCGACCTTGGGAGGACTCGCACCATCATGTTTTGATATCTAATTCAGACATGATGCCTCTTCAAATCCTATCATATAACACACCTGAAATCATTTCCTGACCATATACTACTATCCAAAATTTGGACTCAGAGGGAAACATAGGCAATCTTTCAAAGACATTTCTCATCAATATTTCAGTCAAAACAGGCATCGTGGAAAACATACAGATTGGATCCAATCACAATCCTGAGGAAATTGTGAGCTTCACCCACCCTTTTAAGGATATCCGCGATGTTTTTCCTTGGTCTTATGAAGCAATGCATGGCATAGACCCTTCTATTGTCAACCGTGAGATCAAGAAATATCGAACATTCTTTTCATATTTTTCTTGCTCGTTAATCCAAAAAATCCTCGAGTCTCCTTCTTCGAGATCATTAAACTACCATGAAAAAGAATGAACATTCTTTTAACAGTATTTTTCTTGCTCGCTAATCCAAAACATCCTTGAGTCTCCTTCTTCGGGCTCGTTAAACTACCACGAAGAAGACCAAGCGTTCTTTTTATGGTATTTTTCTTGCTCATTAATCCGAAAAACCTCGAGTTCCTTATTTTGGCTCGTTAAACTAATACAAGGAAGATATTAGCGCTTTCTTTTATGGGATATTTTCTCACTCTCAAAAAACTGAAAATTCCTCTAGTTTGCCATCGTTTGGCTCGTTAAACACATACGACGATGGTTTGGAACTCTCTTTTTCGCTCTTTTTCTAGCTCATTAAACTGAAAAATACCATTAGAGCATTCTTTTTAGACACTTTTTTTTCTCTTTCTCATTAAACTGAAAAAATCCCAAGTTTTTTCTTTAGTCTTGTTAAACATTTATAAACATGACCCAAGCATTCTTTAAGGTAGTTTTCTTTCTCGTTAAATTGAAAAATCCCGCATTTTGTCACCAAGCTCGTTAAAAATCTAGGGCAACAACAAGAGCACTTACTTTTTTGGGACCATTTCTAGCTCTTAAATCGAAAAATCCCCTAGTTTTTCCCTTCTTTGGGCTCATTAAATCTACGAATAAGGAATGAGTATTTCTTTTACCTCTTCTTCCTTGCTCACTAAACTGAAAAAGATACCTTGATTTCTCTTCGTTTGACTCGTTAAAATTTGATGAAGGTATTGATTTTATCGTTACATGACTCATTAAAAATTCACAAATAAAAATGAGTTTAGTCCATCTCCTCGTACTCGTAACAAAATGAGGTCAACATCTATTGAACATAGGTTTCTCTTTATCTAGATTCAATAGATTAACTCACAAAAAAGTAACCGATCTGGGTATACTATTAACCTTTTGTCGCACTCGACAAAGGGACCACCATGGAGTCGTTCTTTATGATCTTTTCAGACTCTCTAAATATGAAAAGACCATCGAGTTGTCTCATCTGGACTCATTAAATTAAATAGACATGATATAGAGTCGCTCATTTTACGATCCTTCTCAAACTCTCAAAACATAAAAAGATTGACGAGTTTGCCTGTCTGGACTCATTAAACTAATCAGGTAGGATATAGAGTCGCTCTTTTCATGGTCCTTTTTAGACTCTTAAAATATGAACGGATCGACGAGCTTACCCGTTTGGAATCACTAAACTAATCAAACGGGGAAAGTAGACAATACAACTGCATTCAATATTAGAAAGTGTGGCTTGGCAGGAGTCATTCCCTTGAACATGGCACTCCCTCAGATAAACCTTCCTTACGACAGCCTCTCAATATGAATCCTACCATCCTATAAGTTTAGCCTAAACACCCCGATGTTCTTACATCTCTGTATCCTAACACTCTTTGGTGTTCATGCGTCTAGTGCTGCATGGTAAAAATCGTTGTCATACTTCTATTTTCCAAGTGTTAATATTTTGTTTCCTCCATCAACTCATCAAGCATATCCTTTCATCATGCCCTCTATTGTTTAGGCCCAATGCTCAAAGATTCCTCAGAAAACAAATCATTCTTGTCCCGCTTCGTTTCGATTGATGTAGGACACATTATTGCCTACCTTTTGATTGGTATCTTCCTATCGACTTCAACACTCTATCTAGGAAGACAACCCAGAAACACATTTAGTGCCTTGGTACTTGCAGACATTAGTGGTGGGTTTCCTTGTGTTTGATCAGGGGTTATCATTATTGGCTCCTGGTTAAGCGATTCTATGGGTGTTCAACGATAAAAACATCTTTCACACTCGTTAGATTGTACTGTTCATCTTGGAGACCATCACCATTATTTGTGGCCTCCCTCGCATCTGTTAACAGTGTCTATTATTGACTGGTAATTAGATGATTTGGTGCATGTCCGACATCAACACATATATTCACATGTATTGATCTATGTTATTCGATGAAACAGAAATCAAGACCTTGGGTAGAGGCTTGCATCAATCAGCCTTGCTTCCTCTCCCAAGTTGCGTATATTGTTTTTTGGAGACAGCTCATCAAAATGATCCTATTATGACACCGGATTCGCATTGTGATTATCGGCGACCAACATCGTCATATCTCTTTTATGAGAAAATCAATCTGACATAGCTACTGAGCATGGGAATGCCCAACTCAGGACATGATTTTAGTAGTTATATATGTGTGTGTGTGTGTGTGTGTGTGTGTGTGTATTGTATCAGGTTTCCTATACCACCCGAAACTCCGATCCTCTCTCTCTTTTTGTCAAAGAAGGAAAATTACAGTTAAGTAAAGTATTTGGGCCATCATCGCAGCCTCTGATCTCACACTTTAGGGGGCATTTGTTATACAACAAATTGACCCCCTCACCAGCTCAGAGGGGAAAGACATGATAACTGAAGCAAAGACCAAGATCACATGCCTT
This sequence comes from Pinus taeda, assembly GCA_000404065.3. Taxonomy (NCBI): domain Eukaryota; kingdom Viridiplantae; phylum Streptophyta; class Pinopsida; order Pinales; family Pinaceae; genus Pinus; species Pinus taeda. The sequence goes on along the minus strand of APFE030292828.1, from coordinate 38,904 downwards.
GTTTCCACACTAATGTTGGCTATGCACTGACAACCTGCATTATAAAGCTTCTATGCAAGCCTAAGGGTGTGTTAGTGACCCAACTAAATCTAGTTTCTAGTTCGAGAACAATGTTAGTGGACCCTAATGAAGTTCTAAGGGTCAAAGGAGTGAATTGACTCATAAATATCTAGATATTTGCTCCTAGATCCACTCAAGGAAAGCAAGGAAACATCTCAAGTTCGACCTATTTGGGGGATTTCTAATCATAATGAAGGAGGAAAATGGGAAAGAGTTGAAAAGCATGGAAACTTCATTGCTTTTACCCTAAGGAACTCATGGAGGAACTTGGAAACCCTAACTCAATTGCTACATAAGAAAAGATAGGGCTATGGTGATAGGGGTCAGATCATTTGAAAGGATAGTATACTTGATTGTCGAGCATTGTCTCAAATCATAAGAAGTTGGTAAGAAGGGAGAGAGAGAGAGAAGCTGTAGGGGTAAGGGAAGGCTGATGCAAAAAATGGTTGTAATCACTCTTCTGGCACTAATGTAGAACTATAGTTGTACTATCTACTTCGTGGTGTTGATACTATCATTCATTTGTTTGTTTTTCCAATACCTTTTAGCATGAGTAGCTTAGTTATGTGTAACTAGATGTATTTTATGTATTCATGTATTAGATATCAAGGTTGTATTCTGTGATTATGATTGTCTCTTCTATGTGCAGGACTTCATCTGGAGTAGGCTCAGAGGACTTCCACCTAGTTGCATTGTGCTCCCCAGGAAATCTACATGGAGGCTTGAGCTAATCCATCTGCTTTGCTTTGATAGTTAGTTAATGCTTATGGACATGCATGTAACTTTGTTATGGTTGCAGATAATCTTACAGACTGCCAAGGGTCCTGGGAAGACCCTTGAGGGTATCTCCATTCTCCATACAACGTGCATTTTATCGTATTGTAGAATTGGCGACTCCACTAGGGACTATACATCTAGTTCCCGATTTACTCGGATAGTTCTCAGTTTCCTACTCCTTCTAAGACCTCCCTATACTTCTGCATTCCCTTTCTGACCCACCAAAACCTTGCTGCATTTTTCCTTTACATAGTCAATCTTGAATCTAATCCAAAAGACCTTGTTTTGAGTTATTTCCCACACTAACGCGGGTTAGTAGACTACACAATGCTTTATAAAGCTCTATGTCTACATACACAGATCATTAGTGGACTGAGTGACTCTCTGTGACCACTACTATAGAGCCTTAGTCTCCCAAAATCTTGATTTCCAGCTATGTTTGCAAACTCAAGGGGATAGGAAGCTTCGTCATGAACTGAAAGAGGGTCTGCAACTGCATTCTGTTGGCAAGATCGGTGTCCTCAAAGAATGTTTTTTAGGAAATAAGTTCTTTTGTTTCTTAAAACATTTTTTATGAAAGAAAGATCCACATTTTTTATTCATTCTTCTATTTAGTTGGTTAAAGGCTGCTTTATTTTGGTTTCAAGTAGTTGTTAGGAATGCATTGGAAAGATTTTTGTTGGTTATGCATGTGTTATAATGACTAAAATGCATGGAACAAATATGAATATGTGAAAGACTCTCACCTGTAGAATGCAGCTTGTTTTCATTGAATTCAATATTTTTAAAGCATTGTTTTGTGCATGATTTTTGAGTCAGAGTCCCATCACATCTCATACGTCAACTCCCCTACCGAAGACAATAAGAAGCACACACAAAATTTACCTAAAATCAATCAGTAACTCTTTATTGAGCAAACAAGAATTAGTTCAGGCTAGGATCTTGGGATAGGCAGTGTGAGTAAACTACCCAAGATCGAAAACCAAAACTAGTGTCATTAAAAGAGAGAAAATTCCTACTGCACTCATACTACTGGGACCACTCTAGTCAAAGCAGAGCTAAATATGAGACAACATTGGACTGTAAGTGAAAGTAGCCAGCCTTCACTTGCAACTCCTTTTGGTATTCTATGTATTGGGGATCCCTTCGTGGATTCTGGAGCTGACTCGGGGACTCAGGTATCCTACCCACACAACGTACTGTCTGCAACTATGTTCCCCTCAGTAGTGTCTGTGATTTGAGGTATCCTTAGTGGCCAAGCTTTTAGGGACTTACACAAGGTGACTGGGGCGGGCTGCCTTGGTACCTAACACAGGCATACCTACTCTGTTTTCAGTTTTTGGGAGGGTACTCATCTTCACGAGAGTACTTGTCCCCTCAATCTAAGGTTCGGGTGAATCTCAAGAGTAACCGTAACTGTACATTTGACCAGCCCTTTCTGTTTTTCACTATGATAATGGGTTTCATATCTAGTGATTAGTGCTTATCAGATAGGGTCATTTCCTTCTATTTGCTGATTGATCAACTTAGTGTATTTTTTATATTTTTAGGCACCCGAGTGTTATCATTTGAGACTTTAACAAATATCACAATAAAATTTATTAGTAAAAATTAACGATCACCATGGCTACATCCAGCCCTCCTCATCAATCTAAATGATAGTTAGGAATTCCTCCACTCATTGTGGAAGATCCATCGAGCTCCAGTGAACCAAATTCCCCATATTCAGGGAATCAGTCTCCTAGATCTCACACGAAATCTGTTTTGACAACCGACAATTCATGTTTGTCGGAGGATTCCTTTACCGAAGGATTTCTTCCTCCCTTTAACCCTCCACTCATGAATCCATTGGACCCACTCTTGGCTCCCATGGAACCCATACTCCATATTTCTTTAGGTGGAACATGTCCATCCATCCCATCAATGGCTCACAAGTCGTGGAACTTTAGGGACACTTTTGGCCCTACACCACTTCCCTAATCAACAGTCATCACCACACCATCGTTGGCGAACCCCGCTATCCCATTTGTCCCAGGTACAACCACTCACATGACACCCTCCATGAGTGGAACCCAGTGTCAAACTATATACCTTCGACAAGTGCTACATACAACACTCCTTATAACGCTCAATATAGCACTATTATCACGGTTCCCGTCCACCAACAATATGGTCAATAGCCATTGTATATTTCAAACCCCTAGATTCAGGTAAGTGGGGGCATTCCCAATATGCACATACCAGTTGGGAATGTAACAGTTCCCCCTCCATTCGCAGGCATACATGGTCAGTTAATGAATTTCCAGCACCGTTAACACATTAATGTTAGGTTACCTTGAATCTAGGTATGGCATACATTAATGAATGGTGATTAGATGCCTTCTCCATGTTTAACTTTAGCTCATTTATTCACATGGTGTTGTGAAACTTCATTTCCCCCATAACTAACATAAGATATAGAAATTATGTAGGATTGAACATGGTTCATTCATCACTCTCATAAATTTACATAACATGGGTTTACAAAGTGAGCTACTATTAAAGGGGACTAACACCCTTCTATTATTATTAGGCTAGATCTTGGAAAAAATTCCTTGGACCTTGTTGTCCTTCCATGAGATGGATTTTTTTGACTCCCTAATTGTGATATCATATTCAATTGATCCATAAAATTCCATGGATATTCCACTAGAAAATTCATCACAACAAATTTGCAAAGGTATGAAAATCCAAAATATACACTGAGGGTTAATTTTTCCTTCGATTTATGGATTCATTGATTAATTTATTATGCTTTTGCATGCAATATATGAAGTATATAAAATAGAGAACAAAAAAAATATAGTCACTCACAACCATAATAAGACAAGATATGACCTAGGAAGCCCTTGTTGGGAAATCATTATGGCAGCTAATTAGGATGATTTCTCTTAATGTGATGTTATTTTACTTATTTGATTAGATTCTTATTCTAATTGTTATTATTATGTTATTTATCATAAGAAAAATACCAAAAAACATGAAGATCATCAAAGATAGATGGATATAGGATGTAGGCTAAAAGCCAGGGAAAAAACCACACCTAGAGAGGAAAACCCAAAATTATCTCTTCTCTTGTTATGGACACAATTCAAATGATAAGTCCAAGACTCAAAACCTTTGACCAAGATATCTTCCAAGAACTAAGTAAATCTTCCAACAAATGTTCCTTCAACTGATCCTAAGCCAACAATGCCAACAAGAGTCAAGCTTATTCAAAATATCTTCGATCTGGCCCTCGGCCCTACAAATCAACTTGTAATGTCTTGGACTTGCGGCAACACAAAAACCCTATATTTCCTAGCACATGTGAGCTAGAATGATCAAAATTTTGTATTTTTCTTCTTCACTCAAGTTTGCACTATGTTTCCTTAATTTTATTCTTGATTTCTTGCCTTTTACTCTTCCTTCTTCTTAATATTGATCTTATGTGTATGTACATCCCAAAGGATGTTGAAGTCCTTCTATTTATATGCTTCTAGTGGGGTCAAATTACCCCTCACTAGGCCAACTTCTCCTATATAGGCTGATTTGGTCTTGGAGGGTTACTTTGACACTTTAGAGAAAAGGTACATTTTGTTTCTTGTTACCAATTTCCCAATAGGGTCTGACAAATATGAAAATGACATATTTGACTCATGACATTAATTTTTTTACTTGACAAACCCTAGAAGCATGAAGAACATTCTTGACCTAGAAATACCACTTGACTTGAGCATGAAACCCATGCTTATAGAAATCATTATAATAATATTTTCTTTCTTATTTTTCATTTACATCAAATATAAAATATCAAAAGTACATGAATCATTATAGAGATCTAACCTAGTTACATATTTCAACACTACCTCTTAACTACGAAGATATTCATAATTGCTCAACCAGTATAAGGAAGACCTAAATTTGAAATGTTTCAAGAAGAGTGCAAATTTATATACCATCAAGAACAGAAACTTCCAACACATCAATCTAGGTGTCATCAAGTCTACTTGCTAAGGCATCAACTCAATAGGGACTGAGGTGTCATAAAGGAAACTTTCCACTATAGGTACCATAAATCTACAATCTTGGTATCAATCCAACTAAATATAGATACCATCTAGGCATCCATGGCAAGACACCAACCCTCATAGGGATCTATGTATCATCAAGGTCAATATATCAACCCTAAAAAGAGATCTCCATATCATCAAGACCAATATACCCTCCCATACAGGAATCTAAACATCATCAAAGCCAAAATATAACTAAGATATCGATACCAACTAGGGATAAATTTCCTCCCAAATACCATCATACCGGCACATAGCCTAAGGTACTCATCTCTCCGTCTCAACTAGATTAGAAATATACACCAATCAAGCATTCTTATCAAATATTCAAACTTCTCATAGAGAAATCAATACATCAGCTACTAGTTCATCCATCAAAACATATTGTAGCTCCACAAACCCAACAATTATCATACTTCTAATATATTGGTTCTTATTAGCAATATGCTAACATTAAATTTGATGCCTACAATGATTTTATATTTCCTAGGTCATCAAAATATCCAAAAAAATCTTGATATGAGATTCCTTTTCCAACTTCTCAAATAACACCAAACTCATCCTCAACACTTCTCAAAACGACCATATTTTGTTCATGACTCATCCAACAAGAATAACCCGCAGTAGTGATTTACCCTTTCTATGATTTGATTCTTCCATCATGTCCTCCCTCTCAACTATGGAGGATCTAAACTTTCCTTCATAAAATAAATACATCCAAGTTCCCACTCAACTAGGGAGATAAGTCCATCATCAAGTATGAGGTAGGTATACAACTTTACAACCTCTTGAAAACTATGAACTTGCAAATTTCATCAACAAGCACAGCCAAACAAAAATATATATGTACAAGAGTACATGGTTAACTTTAACATTTATATTAAACCTTAGACATCCAATAATTTAAACTATTTTAGGGTTTCAACCATAGCATAAGCATTTATGCCTAAGGTTTCACTTTCATGCCCTAGGATCATATATCAACCTCTACTAGGGTTTTGTCATAAACCCTAGATATTATCAACAAACCCTAAAAAATATTGGTTTTACCAAAGTGAATAAAGAGCAAAAGATAATATTACAAGTGTTGATTCAATCTATAGGTTAAACACTTTAACAATATATTAATGTTCGTGATTCTATAGCGAAACCTATAAATGAGAAATTCATAAAGAAACGCTTTAAAGACAAAATGATTGTACCTTATTTTATGATGGAGGTTTGATACAACTCTTATAATCTTGAGCATACCTTAACTTTCTCCTTCTACAAACCTTGAATGGCTCCCTCTTACCATGATAATCTTCTTTAACGTAGCATCAACATCCTCATGGTTCATCTTCATATGAGTCTACCTTTATCGGAGTGGCCAAGTATCTAATTTTATTACCATGTTACTAGTATCTTCATTCATAATGCTCTTCATGGCATAAGATCAACTTTTCTTTAAGTACCTGCAACATTTATTCACAAGTACCACCATAATTCTACATGTATAAAAGCATGATTATGATTAGGGATTCCATGGAATATTTAGAGAGGGAGAATTTATATGGTGTCTAGATGAAAACCCTAAGTATCTTGATATTACCTTTCAAAACATTAACCCTAGGGTTTGAATCTCAAATTCAATTCTACTCTCACTAGGGTTTACCATTTCTCACAAACCCTAGAGATAAAAAACTATGGTTTCTATGTGGGAACAAAATATAATAGGGTTAATGTTTTGATTTTGACTAGGGTTCAAAATACCAACTAGGGATTACAAGAACTTAGATTCCAACAAAATATAGCAATATGAAGGCTACAAACCTTAGAACCAAAAATGAGATCTCAAATCCCTAATTCAATTTGAGTGACACCTTACATAAAAACCAATTATATGTATCTCAAGGACTACATACCTTAGTCTTCAAAGATCACAAAAAGTCTCCTACAAAGGCTTCCTCAAGGTGTCATGATATTCCTTTTGATTTCAAGATGATCTTATAATATTTTCAAATATGACTCTTCAAATGATGCAAACTAAGGGCTTCTTCAAAATTCCATAATTTAGGATTGGAATTATTTAGATCTCAAAATTTCTAAAGGTGCCTTCGGCCTTCTAGATAGGATTAGTAAATTTATTGCCAAGGCCTTGAAACTAAGCTTAAAATTCCTTTAAACATTTCGATCTAGGATTTTTGTATAAGGAGGCTTCCTCATCGTGTTTTAGGATTGCTTCAAGCCCACAAGAGATGTTTCTATATATACTTTGGATTTTGGACTTCTGAAGATTCCTTTGAAGGCTTAGCCCTTTGGTTAGGACTAATTATAACTTTAGAACATACCTTATAAGTAGGTATATAATGCAGCTATAAACCGAAGTCTTGATACTTCTATAAGTAGGTTACAATGATACCTATTAGGATTTCTTCTAGTTCATAGTAATTATTTCAAACAAGCGACTCCATAATTCAGTTTCCCTTAAAAATTATGCACAAAACCCTTGGAATACACTAGGGCTTGTAAATATTTGAGAAAATTATGATTTTTGGCTACTTTAGAAAGTTTTGAATATTCAAACCTTAAGCTTCAAAAATTTAGATGACTGTAATGACAGCCCGAAAGTGCTTCTTTTATTATTTGTGTCTTCAACCTTCTAGCATAGGATATCGACCTTTATTTTTTGGTTTTCTTGAGCCTGCAAACAAATTTCATACCCTCTAAGACTTTTACTTCTATTCACAAGGATACATTTCAGACTTATATGCCCAAACTAGCCTTCTTCGATCTTGAGGATAGACGATACCTTATTCTGTACTTGTAACCCTTCATTAACAAAACAAATGTGACCTTATTTCTGCCTAAGTCACTGACCTTAGCTCTAATATGATGTTGAGAAATCAATATGGTAGCTAATGAGGGTGATTTATCTTAACTTGATATTTGTTTGTGATGTTTTTTTAATTCTTTGATTAGGTTCTTGTTCTGCTTGTTACTATTATGTTATTTATCATCAAACAACTACCAAAAAACATTAATGCGATCAAAGACAAATGGACACAATATGTAGAGTACAAGTTAGGGCCAAAACCTCTCCTAGAGAGGAAAACTAGAAAGAATCTCCTCTTCTTATGGACACAATTCAAATGAGAATTCCAAGACTCTAGACCTTTCACCATGATACCCTCCAAGCACCAAGTCAGTCTTCCACAAAATTCCCCTTGAACCAATACCAATCCAACAATGTCAACAGGATTCAAACTTCTTGAAAATAGCTCCAATCAGACCCTTGGCTCTGCAACTCAAATATGTAACTCGACCTATAATGTCTTGGTCCTGTAGTATCATAGAAACCTTATATTTCCTCGTATATTTGAACTTGAATGATCAAAATTTTCCCTTTTTCTTATTTTTAAGGGTTTTCACTTTGTTTCCTTGACCTACTTCTTGATTTCTTTCCTTTTACTCTTCCTTCTTCTTCATATCAAATTTATGTGTATGTATATTCCAAATGAGGTCGAAGTACTTCTATTTATATGCTTCTGGTGGTGATATAGAATTATGAAAGACTGCAACAGAATATAGATATAAACATAAACATAAAGATGTAGTAGAAATAAAAATTCATGTCATTAACATCAAATAACTTAAATATGCTTACTTAAAAAATGGAAATAAAATAGCTCCAGCGATGGTAACTTATCTATAAGAAGAGATGTGATGGATACATGCCTCTCAACTGTGTTACAATGAGGCATTGAACAACAAAGGGAAATCATAAACAAACAAAAACATAACCCCAAGAGATGGAACACCAAGGGTTTATTGGGCCCCGTTGGGGTTAGTTGGGCAGCCAACTTCCTAGGGCCGTATCTTGGTCATACAATATTTGTTTGGTGTATATAATACCTCCTTGGAAATAAGTATTTGAGTACTACAAGATTTGCAGCAAGCCCTTGTCTCTGGATATGGGCTTGATAAAAACCTAAAAAAACTTTGTTTTGCGGGTCAAAACAACTCCAAAAGTTCAGCACCTGAAAACTGCTAAAAATAATAAATGCTACTATAATCAAGGAAACCAGCAGGAGGTCTAGGTGGAATATTCAGGTTTCCACCAATATCCACCTCGATAAATCCTCCCCCCTTAGGAAGAAATGTTCCCCATTGCATCTAGAGCCTGCATGAGGTGAGGAAATTTTTTTTGAACCTGGTCCTTGTGAAGGAGTTGGCCTACCTTGACAACTCGATATAGCTAGAACCTTTATTGGTGAGTGTTCCTGATTTGTGTGGCCATGATCCTATCTGTTGTGCCCTTTTCGATGCATCTTTGGTTGAGATCTATTGGTGTCATCTTCTCATCAATGTTGTATGTGTCCAACAACGGGGGAGAATATGATCGCAGCTAGTCCACATTGAACACTTAGTGCAGGCCAAGGAACACTGAAATCTTGAGCTTGTGGGAATTGAATATGTCATTTCATTCATTATATAAAGTCTCTATTCATGAGGCATATTTCCGCATTTATGATACTTTTCATAGGCATTATACCATCAACTTCGGCTAAATGAACCTCTTCTACCCTATGGTTAATTATGATGGATTTGTTATATTTTTAATGATTAAATGTGTCTTTAATATGGTTTTATCAATGAAGGTTTAGTAATGTGGTTATTTGGACAAGAATCATATTTGAATATGAAAGTTTCTATTTCTCCACCAGCTTAGTAACAATTTGGCAGTTCGTTTCTTAGTTTGATACCAGTTCAATAATTTTGTAATCAATTTGACACATGCATGAAGAGAGAAAAAAAATTAAAACTATAAAATATGTTTTTCTTTTATCTAGCATGGTAAATTAGGTTCCGCATGGGCCTAATATGTTGTTAAAATCCTTGGAATATACCCATCTCACACATATGGGATCCTAGCACATGATTTAAGCTAGAGCAAAAAAATAGGTAACAATTTTTAAACTACCATGTTCTGCCTCTATTTTCATGCATTTGTTGGTGAATCTCAAGAATATGAAAAATAATTTCTTTCAAAACATAGAAATTTAAGTATATCTCAAACCGTTTCCAAAAATTCCATACATTTTAAAATTCACAGTTGGTTCTTTGAAGCTAAACTGTACAAACGTTTTGAAAAACCCAAATTGGAAAAATTATCTAAACAACCAACTTCAAACACGATTTATGAGGCCATGGAATTGAATCAGGAAATTACAAGAGAAATTTTTGTTTATAATATAATAAATTAGAATCCATAGAAACAAATTCCAAAAATACATCTTGGTCGAGAAGATATGGCTAGCTCTTTAACACCAATTTTTATAAAATTACACAAAAATTAGATTTTTGAGCTTTTCCTCTAAAGTTATAAATTCATTTTATGATTTTAGGGAATTGGATCTTATCATTTATAAATGGATTTCATGTATAAATAAATCCTTAAAGGGAAAAGGAAATGGGGTTTTTCATTATTGTAGTAGAGGAGATCAATGATTAGTTCTTAAGAGATTTAGAGCATTGATTTGTAATAGAGTTTTTAATGTGAATAAAGAATTGATGGTTGTTGAATTTTGGTACATGTTCTCAGCTTGATATGAGTTTTTATTAGCATCACTAACCTCTTGGGAGGGGCCCCTCAGTGTGGGTAAGTGTTTATATGCCTCATGTGTTTTATAGATTAGTCTTACATCTAGCAATTTAGTTTTATTTTGTAATCAATTTATGTTACAATAAAATCATATCTATTCACATTCATGCTTTCAATTTTGTTTGTGGTACTTATTTGTAGGTTTATAAGTGAATTTTGTTCCATTTATTCTTCTTTGTGTATGATTAAGATATTAGTTTCAATATTTGATTGCATAAAGAATTAACACTCTTCCATTCTCTATTGTATGCCTAAGAAATGAAATAAATTTATGAGCAACAACACATATAAACAATCTTATCAAGAACAAAAAAAAATATTATCTATTTCTTCTTTGAGAATCTTGTATTCTTAATTGAATTTCCTATGTGACAAAGAACATTTGTCATTCTTATATTTTCTTATCCCTTCCTCCTTTTTTCCTTAATTATGTTTTTGGGTGAATAATTTGAGAGAAATTTTACATTCATCCCATTATTAAAGAATTATATTTATTAATTCTCATGTTTCCCATCATATAAGCATTTCATTCTTATATGTAGGTTTATGCAATTTAGTATATTTCTCTCTTAGATTTTCTTTTCCATATTAGTGTTGATGTACTTAAATGTGGAGAGATCTTGAGTTAAGGATTTAGAAATCTTCATTTGTTGCAAGTTGTTTTGATTTCTTTTGGTTTTTAGTGACATTATATTTTCCAATTCAGTTTAGGTTGTCAGTTTAATTTAATTTATAGCAGTTTCTAAGACCATTGGAATCCATTGAAGGACATGAAAATTGAGTTAACTACTCATGAATAATCATAGAATATATTTAAAACTTAATAATACTAAGTTCTTATGTCCCAATGCATGATTCTTTAGACTTTGTTTTCATTCTCAGTTCTTATCTCCTTTATTGTTTTACTTACTTGGAATAATTTTTCTTGTAGTTTCTAGGATTTAGTTCTCTACAATTTACTTTTTTCTATAGCATGTTTAATGGGCTTTCATCACTATAGGATTATAACCACTAAAGTCGCAAGACATAATAAGATACATAAATAAAACCACATGAACATTTTCTATTGGTAATGAAAAATTATGGTTTAGAACCGGATAAGAATTAGAGTCCCACAGTATAGTGGCAAGTGATAATCCTTAGTGATTAGTTATTTCTAGTGTTAGTTGTTAGCATAACCTAGCATATGCTCTAATCCTACATTTCATGTGCGTGCATCTCTAAGTATTACGATCCCTTATCTTAGGTGGTTAGGTGGAACAATTATTATCCTTCTTACCCAGGTTCAAATCATTGCTACTGACATGATGGGCTTTGATGTTTTTGATGTGGATCAATTATTATCCTTTTCACCTAGGTTCAAATTTCACATTGTGACATGATGCTTTCATGAGCCATTTGTTGACTACCATGATTATCAGGAAATTAATTTGGTTTACCCTGGTTACCATTCTCAGAATGAAGGTAAGTGTCTGATGCATTTCTTTAGGATATATATATATATATATATATATATTTCAAGCGAGGAAAAAGAGAAAAGAAGACAATTCAAAGCTGCAGTGTGTATCCTAGCCCAATGATCCAAAATGGATCTTGAAACCTCTAAGTCGTCATATACATATTATCAAAAAACACTATCGCAAAAGAAAAACCAAGAAGAAAGGCAAAAAATAGAGTAAAGCGAAGCTTGAAGTATCATTCAATTAGATCCATTGGATCAGACCGATCAACGGTCCAGATCAAATCGGTGGATCACGTTGAAGGGTTTGGTGATATGACATCGATGGAGTGTATCAGGGACGGCATGAGGGAAAATGTGACTGCGATCGGCAACACATTGCGAATTGTTGATCGAGCGCGTAGATCAACAGCTTCGATTACACCATCGCATCACATATTTCCAAGGGAAGGACTTACCGAAGGCTTGAAGACCATGCGATACACGATTGTAATATATCGCATTGAAATATCGCATCGCAAAAATACAAAGGGGCGAACACCCATAGCCCGTGCGATTTGCGATAGCGATAAAGGCTAGACCCGATATATTCTGGACATAATTGAAATATATTTGAAGTCTGGCTTTTGCAGATTTCTTTTTATTTTCCCATATATTGATGTTTGGCCACATACAATGTGATATTGCAACATGCGATAATTGGTAGAACCGAAAGGTTTATAAATGCAACCCTATAGAATTTGAGTTCTGATATAAGATTGTTTTTCGGGCTTTTTTGTGTATTGGTGTATTTTCGTTATAAAACCCAAATACAAAGGAGACATGGCATATGGTGCTAAAGCGATAAAGCAGGGACCCTAAAGGATTATGAATGCAACTTTATGTTATTTGGGTTCCGTGGTATTTTGGGTGGGCTTCAGGCAGTAAGTGGTATTGGACGAGCTCCACCCGATCCCATACACTGACCGACACGCAGCACGCAGCAAGGAGAGAGAAAATCACTTTTTCAGGTGGGTGATCTATGTGCAAGTAAGCCATATGAAATGCACATCATCCGTCAGATCAAATGGTAACAAATCAATGGTGAAGAATGCATAAGCAGGTTGGATGATCGGGATAAATGTGAACTGTCAGATGAGAAGAGATCTACGGTGTCAGATGCCAAAGGACCAATAACGGACGAGGTATAACAGTCGTCTGATTCCTCTATTTTAGAGTTTTTCCTTTGTATTTATCTATATAAACAAAGAAGCAATTCTTTGGGATTTTTCACCTTGCCAGTCATTCCATTTGAAAATAGGTGGTCACCATACCTTAAGAGTTTTACAACGATTGTTTAACGCTTGACAGGAAGTTGAATGGACAACGACCAAGAACTAGAAAGCCCAAGGATGTAGATGAACACACAGAGCTGAGCTTAAAAAGCAACTCTATGGCAAACAAAGAGGACAGAAAGAGAAGAGAGCAAGAGGGGAGTCTGTGCACTCTTTTAAACTCAAGGATTTCGAGTAAACCCCTGTTATTTTTTTTCACTGTTATGTTGAGACTTTGTTTGAGCTCACACTTGTAATATTATGCTCTTGAAGACATAATATAGAGGTCGACACTGAAAGCTGGACCAGGAGACGTAGCCAGGAAGCCTGGTGAACTCCTTGATTATTTGATGTGTTGATGTGTGTCTTTATTATGTTTTATAACTGTTCATTGTCTATATTATTTGCAATCTTTTCGATCCGTTGCACTAAATAATATATGCATTCCTGCGCATGAGTCTATAATACCTTAATATTGATTTAAGATCTCATTTTTAGATCAAGTGGTATCAAAGCCTTTAGTTTTGGTTTTGTTAAGGTTAGACAAGCTTGTGCTAGATTTTGAATGCTAACTAGATTAAAGCTCAAACTAGGACAAGGAGAACTTGTTGAGGCTAATCCAGAGATTGGAAGAGTCTATTCTTAGAGGAGAATGGCAGAAGAAGCTCCACAGGGATCATAATCTTAGTTCATGGACAATTTTATGGCCATGCAAGCCATGGTGGAAGTGATGTATCTGGAGTTTAAGAAGGCTCAAGGTGAAAGAACTTCAACACCCAAACTAGACAGAGGAGCGAAAGAACCTTTTCTAGTTTCCCCTCCAGAAGGAAAAGGAAAAGGAGAAATTCTTTCTCCACCATCTCCTCCATCATCACCTTCATCATCCTCATCATCTTCTTTGCATAAAACTATCCCTAATAAGAAAAAGAAGAAAACTTCTTTGATTAAATTAGATGTGAAGTTTGATTTTCCAACTTATGATGGAGAACTAAATGCAGAGAAGCTAGATAATTAGATAAGATAGATTGATGTATATTGCAGGGTGAAAAACATTGATTCAAAAAGGAGAAAGATTCAGCTGGCTAGCCTTCGACTTGGAGGAACTGCACTAGTATGGTGGGAAGGCAAGACACAAGCTAATATGTAAAAACATGGTAAAATCATTTCTTCCTAGAATGAATTTGTTTCTGCTATAAAAAAGCAATTATATCCTTTAGCTTACATGTAGCAGGAAATGATGAGTTGGCAAACTCTTTGTCAGTTGAAGGGTCAGATTGTATAGAGTTATACTCAGGAATTTAGGAAAAAAGCTTTAACTCTAGGTATATCCTTGGATTCACTTGAGACATTATTGAAGTATATAGGTGGTCTACATGGTTATTTAAAGCATACTATACTCATTTTTAATCCCACTAGCCTAGATGATGTATTAGTTCAAGCAACACATCTAGAGGCTAGAGATAAGAATGTAAACCCAGAGGTTGGGGGATCATCTAAATATTCTCTAAGCAAGAGTAAGGAAAATAAGAAACTGAAATGGAAGTAGAGGAAAACAAACACTATAAAGCAGGATAAACCTTCATGCACTCATTGCAAGAAAGAAGGACACAATGAGTCACACTGCTGGTCTTTGCATCCAGAATAGAGACCTAAGAAGTATGGTGGTAAGAAGAAAAAGAATGTTGCTACTATCCAGCGATACTTGGGATAATATTCAGGCAATGAAACAACAGTTATAGCCACAGGTATTAAAGGTAAAGATTTTGAAGCATCCATAAGTCATTTTTCACAATCTATTAATAATGAAAGTAATGAGAGGGAAAGAAAATAGATTTTTCTTATTAGAGTAATTTCCAAGCACAATAAGATTGATACTTTATTTGATAGTGGATCACAAGTAAATTTGATTTCTGAAACAATTGTAAAGAAGTTGGGATTACAAACAAAACCTCATGAGAAGCCATATCCATTAGGTTGGGTGTGTGATAAAATAAAGCTACAAGTAATGAGACAATGTAAAATTAGGTTTGCTATTGGATCAACATTTGTGGATGAGGTTGAGTTAGATGTATTTCCATTGGATATATGTAGTATTGTTTTGGTAAGTCCATACTTGGATGATAGGAAAGCTATTTTCTATAGAGTTGAAAATAAGTATCAACTCACTAAAGATGGAATGGAATATATTGTAAGAGCTCATAAACTCAAAGGTAAGTATTCTCTCATAAACTCAGGACAGATAAAAAGAATTATGAATTAATGTAAGCAATTTTTACTAATGGTTGTAAAGGAAAAGGACCCTGATAAAACCGATGTATTTAAAGGTTGTGATTCTAAACAGAAAGTTGATTTAGTTAAAGTTGTTTCAGAATATGATATCCTATTTCAAGAACCAAAAGGTCTGCCACCCAAAAGGGAAATAGTAGATGATATTTGTCTGTAGCAAGATGCTCCATTACCTAACATTGGAATGTACAGGTTATCAGCTTTAGAGAATGCAGATATAAAGAAGCAGGTATAGGGGTTGCTCGATAAAAGGTTTATACGACCAAGCACATTGCCATGTGGATCTCCAATTGCACTAGTGAGAAAGAAATATGGTTTGTGGAGAATGTGCATTGATTACAGAGCACTAAATAAAATAACGATCAAGAATCGTTATCCTCTTCTTTGCATTGATGATTTATTAGATCAGTTAAAAGAATCAGTTTACTTTTCTAAGTTAGACTCGTGAAGTGGTTATCATTAGGTCAGAGTTGTAGAATAGGATGCATGGAAGACTGCTTTCAAGACAAATCAAGGACTTTATGAATGGTTGGTTATGCCTTTTGGCTTAACTAATGCCCCGAATACATTTATGAGAGTTATGAATGATGTACTCAGACCTTTTATTGATGAATTTGTAATCGTTAATTCTAGATGACATTCTTGTTTTTAGTAAGACATGGGAAGACCATGTAAAGCATGTGAAGCAGACTTTAGATATTTTAAAAAGATAAAATCTCTATGTAAAGTTGTCAAAATGTGAATTTGGCAAAACATCTTTAAATTATTTGGGTCATATTGTAGGGGGTGGTGAATTGAAGATAGATCCCTCTAATGTTGAAGTCATTGTGAATTGGCCTAAACCCAAATCTGCTATAGAGGTTACGAGTTTACTAGGGGCAGCACAATACTAGAGAAAGTTTATTGCTAACTTTTCTTTGATTGAAACTCCATTACATGCTTTAAGATGATTGAAATAGGTGTTTAAGTGGGGAGGCAAACAATAGAAAACCTTTAACACCTTAAAAGAGAAAATTAGTGCTGCACCAGTACTAGCACTGCCAGATCTTTGACATCCATTTGAGATTGAGATAGATGCCAGTGACCATGCCGTGGGAGCAATGTTGATGCAACATGGAAAACCCATATTCTATCTGTCTAAGACATTTACTTTTTTAGTAGTTAATTATCCCACATGTGATAAAGAATTGTATGCATTAGTAAAAAGTGTGAAAAAGTGGAAACATTACCTAATGGGTAAAGAAACAATCATACATACAGATCATCAACCACTTCACTATTTACACTCACAAACTAAGTTGCATCAATCAAGACATTATAGGTGGATGGGTTTTCTACAGCAATTTCATCTTGTCATCAGATATAAGAAGCACATACACAATATGGTTGCATACATGTTATCAAGACAAATCATAAATGCATCTACTATACTTAAGCAGAACTCAGTAATGCATGAAAGTTACATTGAACAATATGCTCAAGATGTAGATTTTAAAGATGTATATGCAACTTTAAGCCATGGCAAGCAAGTAGAAGAATTGGATTATTATTTAAATGACCAACTCTTATATCATTTGGGAAATTTATGCATTCCACAAACTAAAAGAGTTAACATAATTCGAGAAGCACATACTTCTCTAATATTAGGTCATTTTGGTGTCAGTAAAACAGTTTCACAATTGCAAAGGTTTTGTTATTGGCCAGAAATGCGTGAGACAGTTTCTAGATATATCAAAGGGTGTGCTATGTGTGCTACAAGCAAGCCCAATAATAGAAAATTAGACTTGCACACTCCACTTCAAATTCGTTCTCGTCCTTGGGAAAGTGTTTCCATGGATTTTGTTGTGGGATTGCAAAAGTCTATAAAAGGTCATGATTATTTGTATGTTGTTGTGGATAGGTTCAGTAAAATATGTATTTTGATACCATGTAACAAGTAGGTTAGCTGAACAAACAACAAATGTGTTCTTTCAGAATGTATGGGTTCATTTTGGTTTGCCCAATTCTATTATATATGATCGAGATTCTCGTTTTATTGGGAAGTTTTGGTCAAGTTTATGGGAGTTGATGGACACCAGGTTGAAGAAGAGCATGGCATTTCATCCACAAACAGATGGTCAGACAGAGGTGGTCAATAGGACAGTGATCCAGTTGCTCAGAGGCTATTGCAGCAAGCATCCCAAGATTTGGGATGAGCATTTATGCTATGTATAGCATGTTTACAACCATTCCAAGCACTCTTCTACTCAGAGATCTCCTTTTCATACGTGTTTTGGTTTTATAGAAAATTCTCCCTTGGATTTTGTCTTTGGGAAAGACATAGCAGGTGATGGACACAGTGATGTGGACAAAGCAACCAAGATCGTTGAACAAATCCAGGAAATTCACTAGGCAGTATAGGAATAGCTGGAAAGAAGTCAAGCCAAGTATAAGGCAAGACATGAAAAGCATCAAGTTGAACATAGTTTTCAAGTTGGTGAACAAGTCTAGCTGTACATCAAAAAGGACAGAATGCAAGGTGAATGTAAGAAGATAAAACCAATAAGGTATGGATCTTTCAAGATACTTGATAAAATTGGTGAAAATGCTTTTTGCCTTGATTTACCAGCTTATATGCAGATCTATTGAGTCGTTAATGCAAAAAACTTGAGATTGTATGAACCATAAATGATTGAAGATCCTGAAGAGAAAAGTCAGTTGCCTTCTATTGAGGATATATTGCCTAAATATCTCAATGAGTTATAGAAAGACACAGTTCTGGACAAGAAGGTGAGAATTATGTGTCGAGGGGATGTTGAGTACCTGAGAGTAGGGCTCATAGGTTCAAATCCAAGCGAAGCATGATGGATAAAAGTTAAACAAGTGAGGGAGTTGTATCCTCACTTGATCGATGCCTAAAAACCAACTTTGGGTGGTCCAAAAGCATTTCAGTGGGAAGGCATGATCCAAAATGGATCTTGAAACCTCTAAGTCTTCATATACATATTATCAAAAAACATTATCACAGAAGAAAAACTAAGAAGAAAGGTAGAAAATAGAGTAAAGCAAAGGTTGAAGTATCATTGAATCAGAGTCGTTGGATCAGACTGATCAACGATCCATATCAAATCAATGAATTGCATCAGAGGGTTCAACGATATCATATCGGCAGAGTGTATCGGGGATGGACCAAGGGGAAATGTGACTGTGATTGGTGACACAACACGAACCTTTAATCGAGCACGGAGATCAACGGCTGTGATTACACCATCGTATCGTAGGTTTCCAAGGGAAGGACTTACCAAAGGCTTGAACACCATGTGATATGCGATTGCGATATATCGCATTGCAATAATACAAAGGGGTGAAGACCCATAGCTCATGTGATTTGTGATAGCATTAAAGGCCTAACCCGATAGGAATTATGGACACAATTGAAATATATTTGAAGTCCGGTTTTTGTGGATTTCTTTGTATTTTCCCATATATTGATGTTTGGCCACATACAATGTGATATTGCGACATGCAATAAATGGTGGACCCGAAAGGTTTATAGATGCGGCCCTATAGAATTTGAGTTCCGATATAAAAGTGTTTGTCAGGATTTTTCTGTGTATTGGTGTATTTTCATTATAAAACCGAAAGACAAAGGAGACATGGCACATGGCACTACAATGATAAAACACAGACTCGAAAGGATTATGAATGCAACTTTATGCTATTTGGGTGTCGTGGTATTTTGGGCGGGCTTTAGGCAGTAAGTGGTATTGGACAGGCTCCGCCCGATCCCATACACTGACCGACATGTAGCATGCAGCAAGGATAGAAAAAACCACCTTTTCGGGTGGGTGATCTCCATGCAAGTAAGCCATCCAAAATTCACATCAACCATTAGATCAAATGGTCGCAGATCAACGGTGCAGAATGCACAAGCAGTTTGGATGATCGGGATAAATGTGAACTGTCAAATGAGAATAGATCTATGGTCTGGGATGCCAAAGGACCAATAACGAATGAGGCATAGTAGTCGTCTGATTTGTCAGAGTTTTTCCTGTGTATTTCTCTATGTAAACAAAGAAGCAATTCTTTGGGATTTTTCATCGCGCTAGACTTTCTGTTTGAAAATAGGTGGCCACCATACCTTAAGAGTTTTACAATGATCATTTAACGCTAGATAGGGAGTTGAAAGGACAACAGTTGGGAACCAGAAAGCCCAAGGATGTAGATGAACAAATAGAGTCGAGAGGCTTAAAAAGAAACTCTACGGCAAACAAAGAGGATAGAGAGAGAAGTGAGCCAGAGAAAGCAGAAGACAAAGAGCAAGAGGGGAGTCTGTGCACTCTTTTAGACTCAAGGATTTCAAGTAAATACCTATTTTTGTTGTCACTGTTGTGTTGAGACTCTGTTTGAGCTCACACTTGTAATATTCCACTCTTAAAGACATAATATAGAGGTTGATAATGAAAGTTGGACCAGGAAACATAGCCAAGAAGTCTGGCAAACTCCTTTATTATTTGTTGTGTTGATGTGTGTGTTTATTATGTTTTATAATTGTTCATTGTCTATATTATTCGCAATATTTTCGATATGTTGCACTAAATAATATAGGCATTCCTGCACATGAGTCTATAATACCTTAATATTGATTTAAGATCTCATTTTCAAATCACCCAATTGGTTGTAAAGAAACAGATTCAATGGATCAAAATAGAAAAATTGCATAG
Organism: Pinus taeda; assembly: GCA_000404065.3. Lineage (NCBI taxonomy): Eukaryota > Viridiplantae > Streptophyta > Pinopsida > Pinales > Pinaceae > Pinus > Pinus taeda. The sequence continues at coordinate 18,571 of APFE030292828.1, read as the reverse complement.
AAGTACAAGAATAGAATGAGAATACAAATAATTAATGTTCTTAGGTAGAGATGCCATCATCCAATAAGTGCATGCTCTGTTGCCTATATAAAACTAAATGATATAATGTACAATTTCATCAACTCGAGAGAGATGAATCAAAGAATTAAAAGGGTGGGATAGATTAGAGAGACAAAAATAAAACCTGGAAAAGTAGATGAAAGTTTCCAAGACATTCTTTCACAATCTCCTACCCAATGGTTCCACCAAATATAGTTGCCATGGGATACAACAGTCCACTGAAACCACTTGCAAAATATTTGAATACATTAGAGTCAACAACATTAACATCCATATTAACCAATGAGTTATCATTTTAAAACATTTGCCACATCAATGACATATTGGCATCTTCCTAAGATGCAAAAAGGAACAACCAAATTTATGAAAAAATTTATCTAGGGTTCAAGCAACCATGTGTACAAGGGGAGGGCAGTCAAACATGGAGAATCATTGTGAAGAAGTTTGCTAGGACCTTCAAGTGTTTCCTTCAGTGCATGAAACTTTAAGAGCTTGGATTTCTTTCCCTGAGCGATTATGCCACCCATATCATAGCATCCAAACGTTAGTGGTATCTTCATGGACGTGGAAAGAATATGGTCTTCTAGTCTCTGCCTTTCTTGGCTCTCCATCACTGAATTTGTTCATAACTTTAACTTCAGACAAATCAACAAAATCACCATCCTTGAAATAGAGCCTTTCATCATTACCACACATGACACGAGAGTAGGATTGTAATTAGAACAGAAGAAATGATGCCCATATGTGCTTCCATGGAATTCACATAAAACACATTAAGCTTTGTCCCAAAGTCACAAAACATACTTCCAAATAGTCCCCGAACATTGGATTTGATTAGAGCAATTGAAAGTCTATGATTATGATGAAATCATTTGTATTCAACTTCTTTCTCGACACCTATGTCTCTGAACACTGTCTCCTGCAATTGCATGGAATATGGAATCCATTACCACTTGGAAGTTCCATCATTTCCTAGGAAATTAGGCATCAACAAATTTCTTGGAAATAAAAGAGGTGTTGTTGTCATATCTTAGATTTAGTAGAAACTAAAACTACAACACCATCATTTAATTTCTGTAACTTATTACAGTAAGAAACTGCCTCATTTTTGCCAATATCAGGTTCAGTAAAATAGAAAATTGGCATACAAGTCCTACCTTTCAACATTTGATTGGTAATGCAAAGTCATTGATTCCACTCCCGCTAATATCACATCGCTGACCATTTCAACCCCGAGGCCTTGAAGTCTAGAGATGAGTACATTTGCACTCGCTTGGCATCTGATAACCCCACTCCCATAAACTGCAGATGTCTAATGTGTTATGTATTTGCTTTCGTACATGATCAGAAGCAATCAAGTTTGTGCTACGTCCATTAGAAGACATCATGTTAATTATGTTTGTGTTCTACACGCAAGATAAGATGATCCATTATTACCACCTCAAAGCACTATATGTTCTTATCTTTATCTAATGATGACAAGGACAAGGACAAAGGATGCACTTTCTTAATTGAGGTCCCCTCTACCATAATATACAGTTTTTCAATATATCATGGCATACAACCCCTTCCTCTATAGTCATGACATCATGAGCTGCTCAATTAATTATATATTATGATGACTAGTCATCGTCATTCCTACTCATTCTGTGCCTACCTCGCCTTTCAAACGATTCATTTTCCTAAGGCCAATATTAAACTACCTCATAGTTTTTTTCATGTTTTCAAACTATTATGATCTTCATGCCCATCTCAACCTTCTTGAAAATATCTTGACACTATAAGGGCAAATCCAATCAATGTGACATGTAGCATGTCAACTCTCTTGCTTCATTATTACAAGTCTCATCCAATCTCTTGTCTAAATTGTCATACAAAGTCTCTGAATATTTGATCATCATTTTTTTTTAATGTTGTTGGGTGAGAACCGTGTTATATTAGCTACCAGCTTGTCATCTTGAAATTGAATAGCAACCATCTATGGACATTGAAAGAAGGCCCTCACTGTAGGAAGTCACTTTTCAATATCAAACTGTGTTTCATGGCTTCCAAGGAATGCCATATGCTTTTGGTTACAAAGTTCCCTTTAATAATGATCAGCACAAGGTAATCAAAAGTGTATGTTGGCTTATAACATGATTAGGCTTTAGTTGATAAGGCTCAAGAACTAAGGCACTGCCCTTGAATTATAATGTTGTCAGTGGATATCCCAATTAGTGTTATCACCACAACAATCAATCAAGCAAAAACACCAACAAGAAAGAATATTACAGTCATCCAATATGCTGAAAGACAATATGTTTAAGGCTATCTTCCTTTTGTGTTTTTCTTCTTCCTTGAAATAATTTCCAAAAATATTTTCACAGTCTAGATAGGGTTGTACATATTTATTATAAAATTCTATGCGTGTAAGTTTCATCATAGTTTTTCAATGTAACTTCCACACCAAGAGCACCTTTGGATCTCAGATTGGCAATCACCTTGTAGCAAGGAAGTACCTGCTTATGAAAATTTACATGCAAATAATGAGGGACTTCTACTAGGTTCCTAATAGGGAACCCCATGTCACTAATCAGAAAATTAACCTTCTCTTTTATTGACTACAATTCATACATAATAATGCGTGGTTCTTTTTCTAACAACTTGAAGGCTTCCCTATGTGACAGTCCTTGTTTAATGAGATATTCAAGGAATGCTTTCACCTGTCTATTTCCTGTTATATTGCCCTCTCTCAAAATATTCTCTTGCAAGGGCTTTCTACATTTTAGGTTATTCAACAATGAAACACACCTTGATAGCTCCCCACCCACCTTCATCGAAAATACATAAAGATTTTGCACAATTTTTTTTACAAGATGATGACCAATGAAGCTCGAGCTCTCCAACTCAGTAACCAATGGTTTCAACTTGCGTTTGATGCTATGAGCCAATAATGTAAGAAATGTGGAGTAGACTTTATCTATGTCCTCTCCTATTAGATCAATGCTCTTGAAATAGTTGATTTTCGAAGCCAGAGATTCTATTCTATAAGTGGCAAAATTCAAGTACTTCCTCAAAACAAGATATATGGTCCCATCCTTAACTCCTGTATCCCTTAAAACCTTAACCTTTGTTTCTAAATTAGTGTGTTTATTCAAGAAGAATAATAAGGGACACTTCTCCAAGCATCTGCCTATGTAAGAGGATCCAATTCTATGATCCAACAGAAATGTCACATTTTCTTCATAGTTTAGTGGACCAACAGGTTCGAGTCTGAACTTTGCACAATAATTTAAGAGTGTCCCAATAATATCCTCTCTATTTGGGTATTTCCGAAGTCTAGAAAAAAGAGGGTGCCATTGATTCAAGTAGTCAACATTCAAAACAAAGGGGTAAGAATGCAAAAATAGTGGCAAGGTCTCTCTACTTAGACCATAAACCTTGAGGGTTTTTAGGGTCTTTTCCAGTTCAGACTCAAAGCATTTTAGTAAACGTTTATGTTTCTCAATCAAATCATAAATATCAGACCTCGAAAATCCATACCTTTCAAACAGCCTGGTAACTGCAACTAGTGCTCTATTTGCACAAAGCTCAATCCCAAATGGCAGTGTACCATCTACCTTCTTACCAATGCTTTCTAGAACGAGTTCAACTTCACTGACGGTATTAGCTTCTTTCAAAAGGGTTTCTACTACTACAAGAAAGCAAAAAAGCTGTAAAACCCTGAGAAAGTTGCAAAACCCTGAATTTAAATCTCGTTGGCATAGAGTTTCAAGCATTAGTTGGGAATTGAGCATGATGTTAGAAGGTTATACCAGCATCTACAATGTCTCCACAGAAAATGATGCATTATAGCAGGAGAAAAGTATAAAGGCGAGGTAAATCGTTACAATTTTCTACCATTTGATTTTCAAAACACGCGCCCAACCTCTATATTCTTTCAAATTGAATTTTTCACTAATACCACGATCCAAATATATAAACACATCCCCTCCTAATTTGTTCATGACTGCTTGTCTTTGCATTTCATACATTTTCTATATCCACTTGCCAAGAATTGGAAAATTCAACAGCTCCAAATATTACCCAAATATGTTCACATGGTTGCATTACAGAATGCATTATTTTTTTCATGAAATGTTGCAAAAATCATGGAAATTATTATTCAGACAGACGATATAGAAGTGGGTCTTGATGGGCTTGGCCTCAAAACATTGACCAATGATATTGTCTGCGAAGTACTCATAACCCTTCAAAGAAGTTTCTCAAAGAGATTACGTAGAAGGATTCCAGCAAAGGTTCCCCATTGTTGAGAGATGCCTTTGGAAAGAGGCCCAGCAAGATCAATCTATACGAGGATCCTGAGGTCTTAGAAATACTTTTTTAGTTAAATAGGGTGTGGGTAAATCATTGAGATTCTATTCATGGACTGGAAAACAAGATGGGTTTGTGCATGTTCAGCTTACTTGCTAGGAAATGGCATGGACTCTGGTGAGGGAAATCCTATTGAAAACGATATGGAGGTTCCCCCATGAAATGGGAAGAAAAGAAAGTGATCTTGTAAGAACAAAAACTATGACCTTTGTAATAAAAGTCCTGTGTGAACAATGTCTAGTGAAGGAGGCATTGGCTTGCTTTTATCGAATGAAACAATTCCATTGAAAACTAGATTCGATCACCTACAATATCATTAGCATCTCTATCACCACATTGTAACTGCATTCAAGCATCCATCATTAAATTGTGGTCTTGCTCGAATTAATTACCTGGTTTGTTTGAATTGGTCCCTGAACTAATGTTAAAACTGTATTCTCTAAGGCATTGGGTTACTCACATTTTGCCTGTTTGATATAGGTTTGTGCATTGAATAGCAAACCCACCATTCCATGCATTTGAGTGGTCATATTTTGGCTATTTTGATTAAATTCGCTATGAATTTGAGGTAAAACCGTTTCCACTGCATTTGAATATCCACATCTTGACATGTGGATCGAGGTGAAAAAAACAGGAAGGAATGAAGAAAGTGAGAATAAGGTGGGGAATTTCAGCAATGTGAGATTTATATTTTATCATATGAAAATGTCGAACTCTAGATGCCCTCCGGATGTTTTCACCTAAACTATTCTGATCACTTGTTATTGCAAACATAGTATGCATACAAGTATTCGGAAGGAAGTTAATAAGAGATTGCAGGAACCAAATCAGTTGTTTAAAGAGATGTGTTACGATGGTTTTATGTTAGACGTTGTTACCTATAATTGCTTGATTGATGACCTTTGTAAGAATTGCAAAATCGATAGGGCCCTGAAGATCTTTTGACAAATCCATCAAGATGGTTGTGCTCCTAACAAGGTTACTTATAATTCCTTCATCCGATATTATAGCATTGTGAATGAAGTAGATAAAGTTGTGGAGATGTTGAATAAGATGGAGGAGAATAACATATCTCCCACTTGCAGTTCTTATACACCAATTGGTCATGCATTATGCGAAGGAGGACTGGTTGGAAGAAGGTAGTAAGGTATTGATAGAGATGGTTGTTAAGGGCTCTATTCCAAGATCTTATACATATAAGATTGTTACTGATGCTCTTAGGAAATCATGAAAAGATGGATTACCAATAGAAGCAGAGGTATGAAGGAAGATCGAGCTTAGAATTAAATCTAGGGATAGACATGTAAAAGAGTGAAGGGCATGGTCTATACATGAATCCCTAGAATATCACCTCTTCCCATATAGATGCACAAATTGAGACAACTATGGCATAAAGAAGCATGGAAACTGGATCTTGATCCATTATTGACTTGTCCCCGTGGGAGGTTGAAATAGGAGATGGAAAGGGTAGCAAATCCAGATTAATTTGTGATAACATGTTCACCAAGGGGAACATCAAGTAGCCCAAGAAAGCATCTATATGCCAATTCCCTTTCTAGCTGATATGAAACCAATTATTTGGAAGAGGGTGGAAATGAGCTAGCATCGGTACAATATTTCCAGTCAAACAGGTCCCTCCGCAATATCTATCTCAACACTGTACATAGCTTGGCCTTTGTATGTCATATTCAATATAATATATATATATATATATATATAATATATATATATATATATATATTATATATATATATATATATATATAGATAAGGATTACAAGTAATGATGAGGGTTACAAGCTCTTATAGCGAAAATTTGGGTTTAGTGGGTTTTGGGTCCAAGTTTCGAATCTAGGCTCTAATACCATGTGTGAGGATTCCGTCATAGGGTCCTCTAATAGAACTAAATTCTCCAATTTCAAATACAATAAAATGAGAAATAATTCATTTCTAACTAAATATTTAATCGATGATATTTTTCCATTAAAATTTATTTCCTACAATTAAATAATGGGCATTTAATTTCAATCACTTACATGAGTAATCTATAAATAGAGGAATACATGTTCCGATAGCCTGGATGAGATTACCCTGAGCTCTTGATCCTACTGGGATGCTCTTCTTGACTATCGACTAGATTTACCTCCTAGCCAACTAGGAAGTAATTCCTAGCCTAGGAAACCTCCACAAGTTCCCTATCCCTCTGAGTTGAAGTCCAACAAGATGTAGTGTGTCCAAGATAAAAAATACTCTCCTTCTCTCCCTTCTCCCTTCCCCACCTCACTATGAAAAGAAATACTCCAAAACCACAACCAAACCAATACCAAAATCAAGCCCCAAGATCGCCCTTCCTTCCCTCATCCTTCCCCTTCTATGCTCCCCCTTATCCTCTCCACCTCAACCACCTCTCATTAATTTCATAACTACTCCCTTATCCTTACATTTTACTTCTCTTATCCCAAGTAAACATGAGAAAACATTTGGGGATGTGATATGAATATAAAATTGGGTATTTAATTGGAGAGGACTATGTCTTCTCCCAAGTGAATATTTTGGGGATGAGAGATGAATATATAATTTGGTAATTGATTGGAGAGGACCATGTCTTCTCCCAAGTAAATATGAGAGGACATTTTGGAGATGAGAGATGAATATATAAATTGGTAATTAAATGGAGAGGACCATGTCTTCTCCCGAGGAAATCTGAGAGGACATTTTGGGGTTAAGAGATGAATATATAAATTGGTAATTAATTGGAGAGGACCATGTCTTCTCCCAAGTATATCTGTGAGAACATTTTGGGGATGAGGTATGAATTTATAATTTGGTAATTAATTGGAGAGGACCATGTCTTCTCCCAAGTAAATATAAGAGGGCATTTTGGGGATGAGAGATGAATATATAAATTGGTAATTAATTGGAGAGGACTATTTCTTCTCAAAATTTAAAAATTTTGGGAGATCAATTGGGAATAATAAAAAAATTTATATCAGCACTAAATTTACAATTTCACCAATGTAGGTATGTACCAATATTTCTTGATAATTATAAGTCAATATTTTAAGGTGATTTAAACCCTAGTAAAAATTTTATGATAAGATTAAGTAGGCATTACATGAAGTTAAAGTAAATTAAAGGTTTGCAACAATTGTAGTTCATAGTGCCCCCCTAAAAGTGCCAACAATTTGGGAACAATGGAAACTCACTAGAAGAAAATTAGTGTGTAAAATTACTAATTAAACAGTATACAATTTGAATCAATTAGATTGACCAAGAATAAAGCTTGGGCATGCATTTTAGTGAAATAAGGTAATTTTGGTTCACATCAAAAAAATGCACCCCTAGCCTTCATTTCATGGCCAAATGGAATGATTCAACCTAGACATTATGTTTTCGCTTGTAAGTAACATTAATGCAAGTAAATTTTTCTAATTAATGATTCGAAGGTCAAATTCAATGTAAATGAAAGTGTTGCAGGAATCAGAGTTTACTGTGTCCTCCCAAAAGCGTCAACAATTTGTGAACAACATAAACTTCTTAGAAGAAAATTAGTTTTTAAATTTTCCAATTAAATAGTATACAATTTGAATCAATCAGATTTGTCAAGAAATGAAGCCTAGGCATGCATTTTAGTGAAGCAAGGCAATTTTGGTCTGCTTCACAAAAATGTTTGTCTGACCTTCATTTCAAGGCCAAATTGAATGATTCAACTTGGAGAGTATATTTTTACTCTTAAGTAACATTAATGTGATTAATTTTTTCTAATTTAGTGATATGAAGGTTGAAGTTAATGTAAATGAAAGTGTTGCAACAATCGTAGTTCACGGTGTCCCCCCAAAAGTCTTAACAGTTTGTGAACAACAAAAACTTACTAGAACCAAATTAACATGTAAAATTACTAATTAAATAGTATACAATTTGAATGATTCATATTGGCCAAGAAATGAAGCCTCGACGTGCATTTTAGTGAAGTAAGGTAATTTTGGCTTGTTTCACAATAATGCATGACCAACCTTCATTTCAAGGCCAAATTGAATAATTCAACTTGGAGAGAATTTTTTACTCATAAGTAACAATAATACAATTAAAATTTTCTTATTTAGTGACATGAAAGTTGAAGTTAAATTAAATGGAAGTGTTGTAGCAATTGCAGTTCATGTTGTCCTCCCAAATGTGTTCGCATTTTGTGCACATCAAAAACTTACTGGAAGCAAATTAATGTGTAAAATTATGAAGTAAATAGTATGAATTTTAGTGAAGAAAATAAATTTTGGCCTACTTTACAAAAATATACTCTTAACCTTCATTTCAAGGCCAAATTAAATTATTCAACTTGGAGAGTACTTTTTTACTCATCAGTAACATTAATGCAATTAAAGTTTTCTAATTTAATGATATGAAGTATGAGCTTAATGTAAATGAAGGTGTTGCAACAATCACCATTACAGAAATTTTGAGTTCTAAAATGGGCCTCCTAAGGAAAATTATAAAATAATAGTGGAAATAATAAAATAATATTACAATACCTCAACATATTTTAGAGGGAAAAAAAAAATTACTTTTCAACTCATATTTTCAACTTATCTCCCTATGGTTTTAGCCAAATTTGAAGTGGGAGCACTCAATGTATAAGGAATTTAATTCATCGTCCATGAAGTACCCATGTTGCATACTTTTTATGGACCTTTGCAAGATGCAAATGAGAAATGCATGAAAAAATGTGATAGCAATCATGTTTTTCATGTATTTGTCATCTTTAATGTAGCAGGGTCCATTGAATGTATGCACCGTGCACACTCATTGGATGAATAATTGAATTCTACATCCAATGAGTGCTCCTCCTCAAAAATTGAGTAAAATTGTAGGGAGATAAGTTCAAAATACGAGTTGAAAAAGGAAATTTGTTTTTTTATCCTTTTAATTTTTTCCTCCAAAAATGGCAAATCATCCCCCATGGTTGACATAATCATCTTGAATCTTATTGGTTCTTATAAAGTTGATTTTGGTTGTGCATTTTTGTTTTGAGGCCCATTTTAGACGTCAAAATTTCTCTAATGAGTTCATGGTGTTCCCTACAAAGTGTGTTGGCATTGATGTCCATAGGGTCTTGGTATTGTTCATCATATGTCTTATGTCAATTTGATGTTGTTGGTAGTCCTCCTCATGATGTGTGATGGGTGTTTGGTTTACTGCAATGATCAACTTGTTGGCCTTGTTGCTTGGCATGGATGACAACATAGTTATGACATGACCTAATGTAGAAATGAGAGACTGAATATAGATGGTTGCAAGATATATTATGTTGGTTTTGTTGGGTTGTGTTATATTCTTTCCACGACTAACCCACGCAGTGAACTGGGGGGTTAGAGGGGGGCGGAGCCCCCCCTTCGTTGCACTGATTGCACAGTGGGGGCGTCACGGGGGTGTTGTTAGTCCCCACCTATTCAGGGGTTTTGACAGGGGTGGGCCTAGCCCCTCTACGGGTTCGGGGCAGCGC